>VDFB02283348.1:0-18320 GCA_007258455.2 Sequoia sempervirens
GTATGTAGAATGAAAAGCCATCAAGGGGCATGTGATTGAAAATCAATTAGCAGAGGCACCTATATATTTAGATAACCCACTAGTATCCAAATTTCCAAATGATTAAATCTTGAATCTAAGTGCAGCAGATAATTGGAAGGTATATTTTGGTGGATCATATACACAACATGGATCAAGAGTAGGAGTCCTCTTCATCAAACCTCAAGGGGATTTTATTCCTAAATCATATAGGTTGTCTTTCCTATGCACCAACAATATTGCTAAGTATAAGGCCCTTGTCATAAGACTTCAATTTCCAGTACAATGGAAAATAATGGAAATCAAGGTTT
The DNA here is from genome assembly GCA_007258455.2 of Sequoia sempervirens. NCBI lineage: Eukaryota > Viridiplantae > Streptophyta > Pinopsida > Cupressales > Cupressaceae > Sequoia > Sequoia sempervirens. The sequence continues at coordinate 330 of VDFB02283348.1, forward strand.
ATGGTGATTTACAACTAATTATCAATCAGGTTAATGATGAATATCAAACAAAAGATGAAAAACTTAGCCCGTATAAAAATTTGGTGGAGGATCTCAAGGCATTTTTTATCGACATAACATTTGAGAAAATACCATCTATAAACAATAGAGCAGTTGATTCTAGGGCTACAATTGGATCATTGTTGGATATCACACGCAATGTCCCTAAACATGAATTCCTGGTAGAGTAGCTTCTTGTACCAAATTTTGAGGTACTAGATTCTAAGTTCATGTTTGAAATCATTGATCCCAATGATCCCTGGTACCATGACATATTCACCTACCTAAAAATAGGGGTCCTCCCTGCTGACATCACCCCAATCCTTAAGAGAACCTTTATCAAAAAGTCATCTCATTTCATCATCCTAGGTGATACCCTTTACTATAGAAGTATCAAAGGAACCCTTTTATGATGTCTTAATTCCAAGGAAGCTTTAACTACTTTAACTGAGGTACATAATGGTATTTTTGGTTCACATTGTAGTGGTATGACCTTGGCCAAGAAACTGCTAAGGACTAGGTACTACTAGCCTAAAATGGAGAGGGAAGCTCAGGACTATGTCCGAAAATGTTTACAATGTCAACAATATTCAGATCTTATGCATGCACCAACTCAAGAGCTCCAATCGATTATAACACCTTGGCCATTTTCACAACGGGGGCTTGATTTGATTGGAAAAATCATTCCCACCTCATCTAATGGAGAAAAGTTCATTATCACCACAACAGAGTACTTTAAAAAGTGGGTAGAGGCCATCGCAATGACCTACATCATAGGGAAGCAGATCTCCAAATTCATCTTGAACTACCTCATTTTCTGCTATGGTGTGTCACAAACTCTTATCTCAGATAACACGACACCTTTCAAGAACTAGGATGTTGAAGAGCTATACCAAAAATTCAATAACCAACATCTCTTCTCCACCCCGTACTACCCCCATAGTAATGGCCAAGCTAAGGCTATGAATAAAACCATCTTGAAAATCCTAAAGAAAATAGTTAATGAAGTTGGTCGTGATTGGAACCTATAGCTAAATCTTGCCTTATGGGCCTACCGAATGAGTTTTCACAGACCTATAGGTGCAAGACCCTCCTCCCTAGTCTATGGATTACAATCCAACCTTTCCATTCAGATTGAGCTCCCATCCTTAAGAATATCATTATAGAATCTCATTACTAATGAAGAATATCTGGTGTCATGGTTGAATGAGCTAAAACTACTAGATGAGCGACACATGGATGCTTTGAACCATCTATAGGTATACTGGAACTATCTCAAGTAGAGCTATAATAAGAAGATCAAGAGTTAGTCATTTCAAGTTAGAGAGCTTGTGTTAAAAGAAAATCAAAAGATTGTACCAAATGAAGAGAGCAAGGGAAAATTTGAACCCAACTAGTTGGGACCCTTTGTCGGTACTGCAAGTTATAAATTAGGAGCATATCAACTATCCACACTTGAAAGTGAACCTCTATAGGAGCCTATAAATATCTCACATCTCAAAAAATATTATGCCTAAGCTTGCAAAGTATAAGTCATAAATACAAAAAAATAAAAAAGTATAAAAAATTTAAAAAAATAGAAAAAGGATTGAAATCAGTAAAGGAAAAAATTGTCCTCTAGTGAAAACCACTTTAGTGGTGCTTTGGGAAAGTACCTTGGTGAAAACTTGGAAATTAGGCACCTTGTGTAAATAAAGCACTTTACATCCACCATGGATTCTTTGACTTTTTCTGCATCACCTACCATCACTTTCCATCGCATTCACCCATCACATTCTACATATCCTTTCATCATCCATCTGCATCCATACCATAGCTTGATCTTACATCAGTATCATGATCCCTTTAGTACTACTTGGCACACTTCTAAGGTCAGTTTGTCCTACCTATATCAAGCTAATCTATCATGTTGGGAGCACACCCTTATACCTAAATCAGATTAGATTCATGTATATTCTTAAAATACTTCATTAAAACATTAGAAAATCTAAAAATATTCATAAAATCAAAAATCCAAAAACATCCAAAACATATTAAAAATCCAAAAATAGGTCGAAAATGGAAAAAATTCAAAAACAAAGTCATTATGTCAAACTATGAGTCTCTGAGCTTGAATGTAGGCAATGCTAATCTTTGATCAGCCCCCAACACACACATTAGGTCAGTCCTTAAGAGTTCATCATAATAAACTGACAGTCCAATTGCTAATCTTTGACATGGTCTCTACATGTATAACGTAGGCAAAGATAATCTTTGATCAGCCCCTAAGGCCCCTAGTATAGGTCCTTAGGTTAGGTTCTTGGTCAAAATCTCAAAAAACACAAAAACATTAGAAAATTTGAAAATCAAAGCATTTGTAAAACATCTTGAAAATACCAAAAATAGCCTCCAAACATTTCAAAAATACCAAAAAACATTCAAAAAACCCAAAATCATCCATCCCACTTCAAATTTCATTCACAATAAACATCCGCTCATAATAAACAATTGTCACCCCCAACCTTTGGTTAAATAGTTAGAAACAAGTATAGAAAAGTTAAAAGTATAAACTCAAACGTCAAGGTCTCAAGTCTAAGTCAGTAGGTAAACAAGTTGGTCAATTCTTGGTATCAATAGCCCATCATCCCATTAGTCTTAAAATCATCTAATAACATCATGTCTCAGGATGCATCCTTCCTACAATGGACATCAACATCAGACATCACCATAGTTTAGTCTTGGCTAGAGGTATGAAGAACATTGACTTGTTTGTTTACTTGATATTTTATTGCGATTTATCTTATTACACCTATTCACATGACCTCTAGAGGGTGTTTATCTAAAAATATTTAGAGAGAGGAATATGGAATTGATCATTATCTTTTTTCTGCTGTGCTTATTGGATATTCTTGTAATATAACTTGGTGATACTTGCTTTGGTAGGTTTGTATGGAAGAAATTTTGGATGTCTTGTTGACTATTACATGGTTAGGATTTTCCTTTCTATGTTTTGGTCCAAGGATTTTGAAATTTCTAAAGTACACCCTAACAAGGTTCCGTATGTTATGTGTGCAAAAGAATACGCATATCTATTTTTCGTGTCAAAGTCCATTGTAATATATACCACGCCATCCTAGTTTTTTGTACCTTGATGCATCGTATCTATGTCTACTATCAAACATAAGGAAATTTATGTAGTTTACATCCCCAATCCTTGATAATCAATACATCAAAATCATTCATCATCATATCTAATAAAGTCTTGAAAACTCATAGACTTGTTGGACTTCTGCATCTTCTTAGAATCAAGGGTTGATCCATCTCATTCTTATCCTCTTTCACACTACAATGTTATGATGACTTCACCAAAAATCCATCCCACATCCACAAACCACTTGCATCCTACATAATCATGGCATATCATCATAATAGGAAACATTATCCATCTCACATACATTGCATCGTCATTTAAGTTGTTTAGGATAATATAGATTCATTAAATTATAAGCATCTTAATCCATCTAATTTTCATTGTCATCATAATATAGATTTGTTGGTCTAAGCATTTTTCATAACATAACCATCCATACATTCATATTCAACCTCTTTGTCGCAAGATTGACCCTAAAATTGAAATTTTCACCCGATCTCTCAAGGGGGCAGTGTACCAGTGTACTTCTTTCTATTGGGCATCCAAAAAAAATAAAATTGAACATTGATCTCAGTAAGGTTATTATTTAAACCAACATAGTAGGTACATTGCTTCAGAGAGGGGAAAAATTTAGACATGCAAGTAATCCTAACACATTGCATCTAATTCTGATCAATTATCATCAAATTCTTCTATTAATCAAATAAAGTGGTTTATTAGATTAATTCACTAATTTCCATCATGTTTAATTAAGTAAATCAATTTTTTTAAATCCTCAAAGTCCTCTTATTCGATTAAATTAATCAAATGTTTTAAATCAAATATCATAAATTCACTAACCCACTCAAAGTTAATTAAATTATGAATAAATTAACTTTAATCACCTTCTAATCATCATTAATAAATTCTCTAGCTTTTAACTCCCTAAGGGTTAAATCAACCCCTAATTAACTAATCCACTTGCACATGAAAATAAATTCTTTTAATTAACTAATTACATCATTTATCCTCTAAAGAGAATATTCTATGGAATATTCCTTCATTAACTCCCTTTATTTGACTTTATTACCCAAACAATTTCCCTCCAAAACATCTCAACCACATTCATTTAATGCCTCTTACAAATGCATTAATATCTCTTACACGCCTCTTACATCTCAACCACATGCATTAACTATGCATATTCTCCAAAATGTGCTCAATCCTCACCCATTAGCACTGTTGTCCCAATCTCATTGGTGTTAGAATCAAGATCACCTACATTACAGAGATGGATACTGTCACATGCAAAAGATAGCAGAAGAACGAAAAGATGTTCTCTGTAAAACCTCTGGAGTAAAATGCATTAAGGAGAATCAGTATTATTACAATGTGATCAATCCTTATGAAGGAGATCAAGAAACCCTAAAAGGGAAACCCTAAATGAAACCCTAGTGTGCACACTTAATAATTAATAATTAATTATTAAATGTACCTAAGTTTAGCTTAAGTAATAAAGAGGAATAAGTGACTTAATTAATTAATCAAATGTGATGTAATTAATTAAGCATAATAACTTATTACTCTAACACCCCCCCTTAAGATGAACTTAGGAAGAAGCTAAAACACTAGAATAGGATGCATGAAAGAAAAGATGGGTCTCGGCAACGAGGCCTGATCAGGTACCCATTTACAATGCAAGAATGGAGTAGAGAAGGAAAAACCCAGTGGGACAAAACCCCCCTACAATGTGATAACATGCTGCAAAGAAGCACTAGAAGAACTCTGTATAGTAACACTGGAACCACAATCTGACAAGCAAGGAAGGATATCTCTGTCTATAACTAAAACCAAATGAATAAAAATAATGTGAGGACGATGCCACGGAACACTCGAAAACTCCAAATGGGAACAACTTTGGAATCTATGAAGCATCAAGCAATTATTGAATGATGTATTACTGAAAACGAAGTGCAAAGATGCAAGATGCACTCTCCCAACTGCCAAAATATCGAAGTAATCGCCAAACAACCCATCGGGCCAAATCTAGACTAACTGATAAACCTAGGACAAATACAAAAAAAGTGCATGGATAATATAAGAGCTCCTTAATACCCAGCACCAATGCAAATGGCGAAGATAGAAGATAAGTGGCAAAGCGATTATGAGCTCGGAAGTCCAAGAAACAACATCTAACTTCAAACGGCAATAAATGTGAGTAAAACAGAAAAATACTATAAAATAAACTACACCAAATGAAAGTGCTCGGAACGAGCTTTCCGGTGATATCTCGTTTGCCCAATTTCGATATAGTATGCCCAAGTTATGGCCAAAAGAAAAAACTGCTCTTTTAGGAAAAACTAGGGTTAGGGAGCAAAGAGGGCCCGGTATCTGAGATGACATCATCATGATGTCATCGCACGACATGAAAATGCGAGCATAAATTTGTGACTGTCGGCGTCATACTTAAAAAATAGTCTACTTGTGAAAAATGCGGCTGCCGGAATATTAGCTACAAACCGAAGGAATATATGCGGACCTGGAATATCGTTTTGAAGATAAGATAATGGAATCGTGACGTTGAATGGAAACCCCACAGTCCCTCCATGTGACGGTGGTGGTGGTGAGAACTCGCTTGTAAATGGCACAGTCGGCCCGGCCATGGGAATTAGGCGCCAGCTGGCGACTTGAGTAGCCCGCCAGTGTAGCCCGTATGCTGGCTGGAGATGGGCGAAGCGCTGAAACTATTTTTTTAATTTTTTGAAAAACGTGCCTCGGAGTGCCTTGTTTGGGAGGCGATATGGCCCTCGGACAAAATTTTGCCTCGGCGGATCAAGCTGCGAAAATGGATGATTTAGCGGGCATTTCTAGGGTTTTGAGACGGCTACTTGAGAGCATAATGGCGTGTCGTTTAGGCCATTATTGTCCCCAAAAATAGCTACCCCCAGATCTTGTAGAAAAGATGTATGTGGAAACCCTTGCACTAGAAACTCATTGAAAGGCCATATCTTTAGATCACGAACAAGCAGCTGCAGGTTTGGAGCTCTGATACCATGTTAGAAAACCAAGATCACCTACATGCAAGATGGATACCTGTCACATGCAAAGATATGAAGAACCAAAAAGATGTTCTCTGAACCTCAAAGTGTAAAATGCATTAAGAGAATCAATTATTACAATGTAGTCGAAATCCTTATGAAGGGGAGATCAAGAAACCCTAAAAGGAAACCCTAAATGAAACCTAGTGTACACACTTAATAATTAATAATTAATTAACAAATGTGCCTAAGTTTAGCAAGTAATAAAGAGGGAATAAGTGACTTAATTAATTAATCCAAATGTGATGTAATTGATTAAGCATGTCTTTATTACTCTAACAATTGGATCTCTTTTAGTCCCACATTCCTCCAATCTCTCCATTCTTCAACCCTTCAACCCTTCAACCCTATAAATAGAAGCATTCTCTTCACAATAATGATCTACAATCTTATGCATTTTCACTTTGGGAACACTCATATCCAATTGTTGTCATTATCTTTGAGGGAAATTGGACACACATTCATCTTTCATCTCCATCACTTGCATCTTTGCATCTTCATCATTGGAAGCTTATCAAAGTGGTGGGAAAGGGAATCCTTTCCACATCAAAGGAGCACTACACCCACTATGGGATAGGGTATGATCTTGCTTTCATATTCTTTCATCTAGTTTCTTTGGTTATTTTATCTTGTTTGTATATGTAGCATGATTAGATATCTCATAGGAATGCTAGATTTAGTTGTTTAAAATTTACTAACAATACTAACATTGGTCATTGTTTGAGGCTTGTGCAAATTTAGTGTTCAGAAGATGTAGATGACATGCCTTATGTTGGCTTGCATGTGATAAATTGAGTTATCTTTAGTATTGCAGTTTGGGGACAACCCCTTAATGGTGTTTGCAATCACTTTAAAGTGGGGGCATACATTGACACTCATATTTCTTTGTTTGATGTTTTTTCTTGTGATCCATCCATTTCTTGGTGGTGTCATTGGGTTTGATTTCATACGAGAGCATGATATTTGTTTGACTCATCCTCTCTTGGACATGTTAGGCACAATGTTCCCTAAGAAGATACCTTACATGAACTAAGTGAAGTCTAATTGAAAAATAACCTTTAAGTTCATACATGTTTTTCATAAGTGCTTAGTATAACACAACTTGTTAGGCCTTGTGAAGCTCAAAACTTCATTTTGTAGTGGCTTATTGAAGTTATCAGAGGGACAACTTTGGTATGGTTTGTATGATGAGAGCTAACATGAAGGCATGACTTTCTCATTGTACGGTGAGAGCTAACACATAGGCATCACTTTCTCACTAAGACACCCATTGGGAAAACTCACCTAGTAGACAACTTGAGGTTCTACTACCCCAAAGTGAGTGTGTTTTGGATAAATACCTAAGGCTTGATCCACTTCGAGTTGAAAAAATAGTAGAGGCTTGATCCACCCTTTTTATTTTATTTTTCCTTTTCCTTTTTTTTCTTTTACTCTTTGACATTGTATCTTTGTGTACCTTATTTGGCTACTGCATATCATACACCTTGTGTGTGTCCCTTTGTGCCTATGTTGGTTTGATGTAGGATCTTGGATCTTTGGGGCTTAACCACCCTCTTGATCTATTTCATTGTATACCATTCACATTAGTACACTTGGACCCCTCTTCAATGTCTACTTTGGTGCGAGTTTAAAGCAAGTACCTACTCTCACTAAAGTGGGGGAAAAAATGTAGTGATGAAAAAATATCCCTTTTCTCACTTAATTTTGGAATAATTAATATTAAAATGAATCTAATTTTTCCTTGATTTAGTGTTGTAATGTGTTTTACACATTCACATTAAGTCTAGGGACCTTCTAAATAAAATAGACTTAATGGTTCCTTATTTAAGGTGTTGTAAAGTGTATCTTTACACTTTCACATTAATTTAGGGATTTATTAATAAATTGACATGAATTGAGCTTAATTGCCCCCTTAAATTTAAATCTAAGCCTAATTAATTGCATATTTTGAGGGATAAAGCCCAACATTCATTAATGATATTAAACAACACTTAATTTTAAAAGTTATGTGTCCTAGGTTAGTGACCTAGGACCCATTCGCCACCTGGAGAATGGGTCCTCACTAGGTCCTAGGAACCTTTTTTCACACAACATTTCACAATCACTGAAGCATGTTCTAGCTAAGTGTCTTAGGATTCATTCACCACATGGCGAATGGGTCCTCCCTTAACCCTAGGATCCCCCCTTGGGATATGTTTTTGGTGGTATTTTAATGATTTAAAATCCTAGATCTGATGTCAACTTACAGTGTTATTTTAATTTTAGGGATTAAGAATAAGTTATCTATGAATACAAGGCTATTTCACTTAGTTCCACCTGGCAATTTTGATTCAATTATCCTAATTTTTCACAAAATCATTATATAGTATTCAAGAGCATTCAAGTAATTCAAGCGAAAATTATTGAAGTTTATTGCAACAATCAAGATATCAATCATCATGTCAAAGTCATGCATATTATTAATATAATGTGATGATGTAGCATTGGTGATCAAGTTCAAGTATTCAAAGCCACTATATTATATCAAGTTCATGATCAAGATCTACACTCATTTTGACCATTTCATGTGAAGTTTCAGATTTGTACTCCAATCTTTCAACGAGGTTTGGTGAGTTGTTACATTGATTTTTTATTCATCATTCCTTTACGAATTGTTTCATTTCAAGGTTTAATTACCAAAATGGGGTTTGACCAAGGAAAACCCCTATTCCATAGGAAAGAAATATTTTTCTCTTCTATGATGTGTGATTGTAGATTTTAGGTTGAAGATCTATTAGAGAGAAAAATTTGCAAAATTTGTCAAAGTTGCAAAGTTGTTAAAGGTGCCACCTTTCTTGAAAAATCACAGAAAGTATTCTATAGAATTCATTTTTGACTTTTGGGAGCTAAACACTTGGATTTTAGAGTTGCAAACATTGAAGAACAAAACCTAGAAACTGATTTTCAAGAACCCTAGCTAGGACCCATTCACCACTGGGCGAATGAGTCCTTAGTGTGGCCTAAAAAAGCACTCTCTACAATAGGTAGACAACATTTAACCCTCTTAAAACATTCCTTTTGACTGGTATTTGGGTTAGGTTTGATTTTTGTAACTCAATTACACATTATTGCACACATATTGAATGAAATATAGAAGAATATGAGGTTCATCATTTTGTTTTCATTTTAGTGAACTTATTTTTCTATGATTCACATATATATAAGTAAGAGGTCATTTCACTATGTTTCACCTAGAAAATCTAATAATTTCCAGAATTCTAGAAAATTTATGAGAAAGTATGATCAAAAGTAATTCAAGAGCATTTCAAGGCATTCAAGAGCAGATTTCTAGAAGATTATTCCAGCAATCAAGATCCTATTATCATGTCAAAATCTTCTTGCATCATGCATGTTATTAAGCTAATATGTTGATGTAGTGTTTGATATCCATTCAAGTAATTCAAAGGAATTTTTTCAAATCAAGTTTCAAGATCAAGATCCACATCGAAGTCATTTCATGCAAGTTGTAGATCCACATTCCAAGGTGTATACAAAGGTTTGGTGAGTTGTGACATTTCTTTTTTCATTAATTATCCTTCATGTTATTTTCTTTCTTTACAAGGTCTAAATTACCAAAATGGCATTTGACCAAGACAACCCCCCATTCACCAACAAGAAAAAAATTCCCTCTTGATGTGTTTGCAGATTTTAGGTGGAAGATCTTTTGGAGAGAAAAATTGCAAAGTTGTGAAAGTTGCATTTGTTGTCACCATTCTTGCAAATTGACCAAAAAAAATTATTTTGGATTTTCCAAATGTGAAATTTGTGAATCTAGGAGTGTAGACACAACAAAAGAGAACCTAGAAACTATTTTTATAGATCCCTAGCTAGGACCCATTTTCCATAGGGCGAATGAGTCCTAAGTTTTCTTTGAAAAATAACATTTTGTGATTGGTACACATCATTTTCCCATTCTCAAACCTGCAGTTTGGTTTTTGGTTCCATCAAAATTGAGCTTCATCTATTAGATGCACTTTGTAAGAGGTATTTTGGACTTTTTTTGCTATTTTTAATCTTTCTCCCCAAATTTTCATTTTGCCTAGACCCCCATCCTTGCAAAAAAGTGAAATTTGTAGATTTACACTTTGACTTGACTCACCTCAAGATTGTTAGTCATTTCATTGTTTGGATCTCATTTTGTAAATAAAAATAGAGAAGTATGACCCCTTTTCCCTTTTTGGATCCACTTTTCCATTTTGGGAAATTCCCCTATCCTATTTTTCTATGTTTCATTATGGTGAACCTGAAATCTATAAAAACATTTTTAAAAACCCTAACCTAGGACCCATTCACCCTAATGTGAATGAGTCCCTAATCAAGGTCATTTCCTAATTTTCTAGGCACTAAAACATCTATTTCAGCATTTCATTTTGTTGTTTTCAATTTTTTTTTAGTTTACACAATTTCTATTAAGTGGAATTGATAATATTTAACTTAATTTGATAAAATTAGTGCATTGTGTGATTTCAAAATTGCATTTACAAGACATCATTTTCAGGTTTTTGCATAGTGTAATAAGAAAATTACCTTTTTTAGAATCTAAAAATTGAATTTACATTCTAGGTCATTGCATTACGTTTCACCCTCTTTCCATTTTGGGTTTACATTGAGTTTGTGAAACTTGTATGAGCTTTACAACTTGGTGTCCTATTAGCAATACTTTTGTGAGACGTATTTTGAGACTCATGTCATCTTGCGATACACAATTCATAGTGGATCTAGGGTTTTCCATCTCTTTCACTAATAGTGTTGATTATCATCCCTCTATGGATCATAGCCTTCACATCTCATTTCCAATGACTTCCCTACCTATAAAAATATGCATGATGTTGCTAGTATCCTACAAGAAAACATAAGAAGAATGGATGAACAATTAAAATTTTTGCAAAACTTTGTGATAACCAAATCTATTCCTATAATTCCATTCCTCTCATAGGGAACATACGAACAATGCTTAAACATTTAGAAGGAATATAGTTCATATGTTCCTTGGTCCATATCATTAAAATAAATTTACCTCCTCCTTAAGAAACTTCCAATACATCTCCCACACATAAGAGAACATAAGACACAAGTTCTAAGCACTTTAGTACTCCTCACACATCCTTTTCTAAAAAAAAGGAAAGGGCATGTAGTTAGGAGAATAAAGTGATGACCAAATAGTTATCAAACCAAAGAAGAAAGAAAAACTACACTCACATCAAAAACTTCAGCTTCAAAAGTTATAATACATTCCTGTAACTTCTTATGATCTATTACAAATTTACAAGACTGAGAATATCTTTTACGCCCTTCTACATTAGAAACTAAACAAATTGCCACCTAAACAAGAAAAAGTAACTAAAAAGAAAACTAATCAAAATATACCATGTTGTGCTTATCATAGATTCATTGGAAATCACAAGGATAAGTGTCATATTTTAAAGGAAATATTGGAGAAATTTAGATCCCCTAGTGATCCATCTTGACCTAAAATCATGCACTTTTCTCCTTGCCATGTAATAGTTTTAGGATCCTAGTATGATCACTATTACTTGTTTAACATTCATTACACATCATTCTCTTTATTGCAAGGACCTCATTCTCATTACTTATCTCAAATCATCCTTGTCCTGCACTTAGTGGGGGCAAGGGGTTAGATAGCCCTATCCTTGTTTTGGTACTTGATGTTGTCCCTTTGGCTAGTTGTCCTCCTTCCACGTATACTAAACAATATTAGGATGTAGACGACCTACTATAGGCTGACTCACATGTTCCTTACTATTATTTTTCATTTTTTTCTTTTACATTTTTTTTGTGTGTTTGCATGTGTGCTATGTGATCCCACGTATTGTTTTATTTGATGCATCTCTCTTTATGTGCATTCCTCTATTTGTTTCTACATTCTTCTATATTTCATAAACATTTATCTTTTCATTTGTCTTGTGCTTTTCTTTTGGGGATGACATAAGTCATTGAAAATTAGGTCTCTTCCATGTTGACTCAAAATATTTTTCTTTTTCTTCGTTCTCTATGAAGCATTCTTCCTATTTTGTGAGTATTTGGGGAATGATGAGATTTTTGAGCTCTATAATCACATTGTAGCAAAGATATACTGACCCCTAATCCATGGATCCCTTATGTGTTTTCGGATTTCATTTTGGGGATAACCCCTTTTCATGATGTAGCTTCATTTGGAAACATATGACTTGGCATAGGGTTTTCTAAGTGAGCTCTCATGTCTTCTGCTACTTTAAAGTTATTTCTCATAGCAATGGTGTAGCAATTCCTTTAAAGTGGGGTCATAAATTAGTATCCCCATGTTCTTTGTGTGATTTTATTACTTCTTTTGATGCATTCTTTTCTTGATGGTGTCATTGGGTTTGATGTCCTCTAAGAACATGATATTTCTTGGCATATGTCTTTCATCTTAGTGGTGATGTTATGCATTGCATTCCCTATGTTGTGAATCTTTTATCTTGGACTTTTCCTCTCTTGGGGACATTAGGCATGATGATCCCTAAGAAGAAGACCTTACATGAACTAAGTGAAATACCTTTGATCAAACCTATATATATATATATAATGTTCATAAGTGTTTAGCATAATACAACTTGTTAACCTTGTGAAGCTTGAACCCATCCCTATAAGGCCACAATGCATGTAACACACCTTTCTTGCTAGTAGAGCCTTTCTCGTGCTCATGAGTGCTTGGCATAATGCAATTTGAACATTATGTTCTCAAAGTGTAGTATTGTGGTGCATCATTGAAGTTTTCAAGAGGATAGTTTTGATATGGTATGGGAGCCTCATAATATTATCTCATTTTCCACCCATTGGTGGCTCACCTAGTGGATGGCCTGAGGTTCCATTATCCTATGTGAGTGTATGTGTCATTTGCATAGTTGACATTCAGTTCTTGTGAGTGTGTGGGACAAATAGCCTAGATGTGTTCCACATCATGTTAGATAGTTGAAGCTTGATCCACCCCTTCCCTAGATGAATAGTCATGTTCCACGTCGCACTTGGACAGTCAAATCTTGATTGGCCCATCTCTTCATCTAGGCCTTGATGTTGTATGATTGAGTATCTTTGTCATTGCAACATATATAAGTTTGTTGAATGTATACTTTAGTGTGAGTTTGACATGAAGTCATAGTGTCACTAAAGTGGGGGCTAAATGTAGTGTAGGAAAAAGTATCTCTTTTACACACTTAATTTGGGAAATATTAATAATAAAATGAACTTATTTATGCCTTAAATTAGTGTGGTAATATTTATTTTATATATGGACATTAATTTTAGGGCCTTATTAAATAAAATGGACTTAACTGTGCCTTATCTATGTTGTTGTAAAGTGTACCTTTACACTTTCACACTTTTCTAGGGCTTTAGTAAATAATTGAGGTTAATTTTCCTTAATTGGCCCCTTTAGTTAAAATTCAAGCCTAATTAATTGCAATTTATGAAGAGGAAACCTGACATTCATAAATGTCATGACATAACACTTAACATTGGACAATGTGTGTCATAGGTGAGTGACCTAGGACCCATTTTCCCAAGGGTGAATGGGTCCTCATTTACACCTAGGACCTAAATTTTTATTATGTTTTTTGTGGTATTTCAAATTTTTCAATGTGTATTCACATTTCGGCTTGTGTTATTTTCATTTCGGTGATTAATGTTTATATATGTATAAATAAGAGGTCATTTCACTATGTTTCACCTAGAAAATCTAAGACTTTCAAGCATTCTAGAAAATTTATGAACAAGTGTGATAAAGAGAAATTCAAGAGCATTTCAAGGAATTCAAGAGAATATTTATAGAAGATTATTGAATATTTCTCTCCTTTTTCACTTTTCTCTCATCTTGAGGATGGATCACAAAGTGTGATTAGAAACATTGATGAAAAATATTACACACAATCTAATCCAGAAATCATAAGCTACATGGGTGTGCAAGATCATGATGGGCCAAAAGTGGCAATATGGGTATTTGTAGGTATGTGGCTGATGACTTTTTTTACCAAAATTGATGAAACGAAAAGGGTTTCTAGAGGAGATTCTCAGATTTCCAAAAATATAAATTATGCTTTAATTTGAATTTAATAAATAATTATTATTCATTTTCTATTAGAATTATGACTAAAGTCCTAATCGATAGGCTGATTGAAAACATCTATAACTTTAAAACAATATCACATTTTGAATCTGAAACATGTGTGACATTCTATGCTTCACATACTATAGGATTAAAAAAGAAAAAAATCATGAAGTTTTGACCAAGTTAAGGTGGTCGACATACGAAGTTTTATATTTTTAAAAATTTGTAATAAAATTCATAACTAATTATTTGGCTGGAAAAAAACTTACAAAAAATATACATCACATCTAGACATGAGTCCTCTACTTATATATAAAATTTTACAAAAAAATATTATCATTTTATTATGGTTAGGTGGTCTACAGTATTAATACTTCTTATTTTTTCCTGAAATTTAAGTACTAATGCATTGAAATTTCAAATTTCCACCAAATAGATTTTATTTATTTTTAAATAAACCTAGTAGTTTAGAAAAATAAATTCAATTTCTACAGATTCTATGATTACATATTTTTGAAATAATATAGATAACTTATTCAAATTTTTACGCCAAGTTGGCTAACACTAATTTTTCTAATTTTTTGCCACTTAGGGCCACTGTTTTTTCCATGATGATCCTACTACATACCCTAAACATTATGGATTGTGGAAACTTGATTTCATTAATTATTGAAGCAATCAAGATCTTATTATCATGTCAAAGTCTTCTTGCATCATGCATGTTATTTGAGCTAATATGTTGATATAGTGTTCAAGATCAATTCAAGCAATTTGAAGGCATTATTTCAAATCATGTTTCAAGATCAAGATCCAAATCCACTTAAGCCATTTAATGCAAGTTGCAAATCCACATTCTAAGGTGTATACAAATGTTTGTTAAGTTGTGGCATTGCTTTGTTCATTCATTATTCCTTCATTCTATTTTATTTCATTACAAGCTTTAATTACCAAAATGGGGTTTGACCAAGGTAAACCCCTATTCACCAAAACAACAACATTTTTCCCTCTTCATATGTGTTTGTAGATTTTAGGTGGAAGATCGCTTGGAAAGAAAAATTGAATTTTTTTCAAAGTTACATTTGTTGTCAACATTCTTGCAATTTCATAGAAAATAACTTGGAATTTTTTTTTGGTTGTCTAACTATGATATTAGGGAATCTAGGAGTACAAAAACAACAGAAGAGAAGCCAAAAATAATTTTTACAGAGCCATAGCAAGGAACCCTTCACCATAGGGTGAATGAGTCCTTAGGTTGCTTTGAAAAACCATGTTTGGTGAATGGTACACCTGATTTTCTGATTCTCATATCTATAATTTAGTTTCTAGTTCCATCATAATTGAGCTTAATCTATTAGATGCACTTTGTAGAAGCCATTTTGGGGTTTTTTTTCTATTTTTAATTTGTCTCCCCGAAGTGTTATTTGGCCTAGACCCTCATCCTTGCATAAAAGGGAAATTTATAGATTCATAGTTTGACTTGACTTACCTCAAGGTTGTTAGCCATTTCATTTTTTTATTTCATTTCTTGAATGAAACTAGAGATGCAGGACCCCTTTTCCCTCTTTGGATCCACTTTGCCATTTTGGAAAATTCCCATATCCTATTTTTCTATGGTTTAGGTAACCTTTCCGTTAATCCATGTTAGATATTCCCTAGCTTTATGTTTTCCTATCAATATAGGAGAATGTGTGAATTCTATAATCATTTTTTTTTTTATCAATTAAATAACATCAAACTAACCTTGCCAAGTGCTCTTGTTTTTGAGAAGTCTTGATTATAGTAGACCCTAAATATCCAATTCAAAATTTGTCGAGTGTGAAGGAGCTGGTCAAGGCCACCCAATTTGGGTCTAGCTTTTTTTCCACAAATTTCATTCCCCATTTTTTTGGTCCCTAATTTCAAAGATGAAACTTCAAACTTGAGCCTTGGTGTTAATTTAATCCTAAAAATTCAAATTTAAATGTGTCAACCTGCACTTTAAGTTTTTCTAAGTTCCACTATATAGACGTGAATTATTATTTTAAAATTAAGAAGAAGCAATACAATTACAATAAAAATCTACCAAAATATATTCATTATTATAGGTTTTCAAGAAGAATTTCATACTTATTCAAGTTTCTAAAATGATCGGAGTTTGATGCAAATGGAAGAACATGATAGAATATAGGTTTTCAAGATAGCTTTGGCTCCCTTCAAGCAACTAATGACTTATTTTTAGATTATTCTTATCTTGATACTTTGATCCATTTGTTGTCTTAAGAATGGTATTTTTCAATTTGGATTTTTCTAAGGGTATTTGACTTTATTTTGGGTTAATCTCATTTATGTCATTTAGAAATCGTTCTCCAACACATTTGAGTAGGTTTTTTAGCATTTTAGCACGTTATAACATTAGATGCAGTCAAGGTTAAGATCACACACACTTTATCATTCAACCAATCAGCTATTCATGGAGGTAGAATTACTAAAATAGGGGTTTGAACTAAGAAAAATCCTATATAGCCACCCCTTCCCCCTCTTTGTCAATATTTTTGTAGATTCAAATCCAAAGATGTTATGTTGTAGAAAAGAGTTCTAGAGGGTGGGCCTAAAAGCTTTAGTCCTAAAAAATATAGATTTGTAAAATCTTCTTAGTCAAGGGTTCCAACCTCCCTTGACCTCCTATTTTTTCCTTGAATTCAAATCATAGCTGCACAAAATTTTTCCTTTCTCTAATCTGTCATATAATTCAATTTTTTTTTTGTCTATGTAGAAAACTTATTTTTTCATATTAGTTGTATAGTTAAATTAAATCAATTAATATTTATTAAATCTAATCAATTTCTAGATCCACAAAATAACCACATCCATGGTAGATTGACTTTCCTTTTAGATTGTTAACTAATCTTGTACCTTTGTTGATTTGATTCTAATGTTGTCTTGGAAAATAATTTGATCATAGTGATTTAGCTATTAGACCTGGGATCCTCTTTTCAACCAAATAGTTGTTTATGAAAAAAATAGGCTCAAGTGGATTGATATATTATCCCAATGAAGATATAATCTCCATAATGAGAATAATTTTGGAAGCTTGATAAGGTAAACATTGAAACTCATGTCTTGTTCTTGAAAATATACTACTATCAAATCAATTTGCACACCTTCTCTTGCCCTAAAACACTAAACTAGCCTATAACAATCTTTAGATAGGAATGGAAGTCCAATCACAGAATGACAAAAATGTTCAATCAATACTTTCACCTAAAAACTGTGCAACTTTTCCTACCCAACTAATGAGGAAAAATCAAATCTTATGAATTGTAATTGGTTGTTAGATCATTGATTAATCACTTGTTAAAATTTGCATGCACATATCTATTCAAGATGTGTGGTTTGACCTTTCATCTAAAATATTCTTCAAAGTTGTCAATGTAATGTATTTAAACAAGGTAGAATATTTAAAAACTTGTTATACTCATGTTTATAAGATCAATTAATTTAGGAGTGATGCAAAAATATTACAGACAATTATTTTTTATATTATCAAATATAATATTTTTAATTAATTTAGATAAGTTATTTTACAAAATATAAATAAATAAACCATAATTAAATATAAAATTAGATTGATTTGATAAATATGT
>VDFB02283349.1:0-53868 GCA_007258455.2 Sequoia sempervirens
TATTACAAAGGTAAGGATGTTGTTACAAGTTCAAAAAATTTGAATCAGGGAAGAAAGAGTATGTATTGTTCACATTGTAATAGGCATGGACATGAAAATGAATTGTGTTGGGATCTATATCCTTGTAAGTTATGTGGATTAAGGAATCATTCTAAGAAGATTTGTTGGGATAAAATGAGAAGGAAAAAACCTATGACAGATTGTAAGTAGATGGATGATGGATGGATTGATGGAGCAAATTGGAAACATGTTACTTGTATGTTTAGAAGATTGTACAGATGGAAGAACTCATATGTTGGATCAAGATGCAGAGAAAGAAGACCTTATGAAGAGTAGAACTAGGACATTTATTCAAACTATAGAGGGTTAAGTGATAGGAGTCATAATACTTATCACAATGAAGGGTACCAAAAGAGTGAAAGAGGATTTTGTAGAAGAGGAACCTGTTTTCAAGTTTGGAGGAAGAAAGAATCAAGCACTAAATTTCATTGAGAAGCTAATGAGAGAGAAATAGTAAAGGACGTAGAGATAGTTTGTGCAAATGAAGAAGAGCCTGAATTAGTTTATGCAAAGGAAGGGGAACCTTTGGAAGTATTAGATTTCATAGAACTGGAAGAAGATGAAGCATTTCAATCTTAAGGAGAAAGTTTGTGTACCAAAATGAAGTAAATGTGAATGAAGGAATAGAAACATACAATGATCTTGAGGAAACTTGTAGAGAAGGCTTGCTCAGATCACCAACCAGTGAGGCAATGCAAGGCTTGCAAGTAGACCACCGAACCTCAACCATGACAAGATGAAGAACTTGAGGAAATTTGTAGGATGGCTTGCTCAGACTACCAACCAATGAGGTAGTGCAAGGCTTGCAAGTAGAACGTTGAACCAATTCAAAGAACTTAGAAGAACTTGAGGTAGTTTTGTAGGGTGGACTTGAACATAACATTAATCTTGAGGCAGTTGCAAGTACTTGTGGATAGATCACCAAACCAATTCAAAGAGAAGAACTTGAGGTAGTTTTGTAGGGTGGACTTGAATAGAACACTGACCTTGAGGTAGTTGCAAGTACCTATGGAAAAATGGCCTAATCGGTTCAAAGAACTTAGAAGAACTTAAGGCAATTTTGCAGGGTCGACTTGAACAAAACACTGACCTTGAGGCAGTTGCAAGTGCCTATGGAGAGATCGTTGAACTAATTCAAGAGACAAAATTGGATTTGACATAGTACAGACCAAAGTGAATAGGCTCACTTTTCAAATAACCCCGAGAGTTTGATGCAAGGGCATCTGGAAGCATTCAAAAATTTGAGGTAGTTGACAGTGAAGTTGCAAAGTACCAGATTATTGCATTTGATTGCTAGAGGCTGAGTTGAAATTAGTTACTAGAAACTATTAGTATTAATGTCTTAAGGTTGTATATGTCGAGGATATTGAGAAAATTATAATAAAATAAGTTATAAGTTTTCAGTGATGTAGTGGAGTGCAGTATGTTGGCCAACTCAGTATAGTGGTGATCAGAGGTTGTGGATTAAAGGGTTTTTTGTCGAGTAGATCTAGTGTTTCCATGTTAAGTTTCAGAGATTTGCATGAAGATTTGATCGAGCTATGAATATCTGTGTTCTAATTGGTGTTCTTGAAGGAGGATGATGTGATTTTGGTAACTTGAGTTATTGCAGACATTTCTATGGTGATTCATGATGCTCTTGGATGTTTCTAGATCATGTGTTGTTGGTCCACATTGATTTTTGTGCTCATGATTGGTGATTTTATTTTGTGAGTTC
Organism: Sequoia sempervirens; assembly: GCA_007258455.2. Taxonomy (NCBI): domain Eukaryota; kingdom Viridiplantae; phylum Streptophyta; class Pinopsida; order Cupressales; family Cupressaceae; genus Sequoia; species Sequoia sempervirens. The sequence goes on from VDFB02283349.1 coordinate 1,778, forward strand.
ATGTTTTCCATGTTATTTTATTTGTTACAAGGGAGAGGGGGGAGGATCAATAAGGTGATCAATAGTACAAATTATGAAGCACGGTGACAAAGTATTTTGATTTGGAAGAATCACAAAGTAGGAGTGTGGAGCAGGAGGAGTCAATGAAAAATTGTTATTGCATGAGTTATTTGTAATCCATGGGTTGTGGCCTAGAATCTGTTAATACCAAGAGGCATATGTAATGTGTTTTGAGATTATAATATAATGAGGAATGAGCTTTGAAGGCTGGGTTTTTCCCTGTTAGGGTTTTCCTAGGATATATCTTGTGTCTGATGTTCATGAACATCTTTTATCTTTCTGTTGATTAGCTATTAATTTCAATTGCATATTTGTTGTGAGCATGGAGTTAGTAATTTAGGCTGCAAGATTGGACCATCATTAATTGGGCCCTCCTACCTTGAATACATTAGGAACAAGAAGCAACAGTAGAAAAAGAAGCAGCAGTAAAAATGAAGATGAAGAAGAAGAAAAAGAAAAAAGTTAGCATTGAGGATAATGCTTTTGTAAAGAGCAAGGAAATGTTATTCCCTTACCCCTATAGTGTGTATCAAGTTATGAGTGGTCATATTATGGCTACCTTAACTCTTAATTAAGTCATATTACCATTATTATATTGTTATTTAGTTATTTAGGTTGACCTAGGGCTTATATAGGGTTATCTAAGTCAGCCTAGGTGATCTCCTAGGCATAATAGGTATATATAGGAGGTTGTGAGTCTTATTTCATCATCATGTTGAGTATTTTTTTCTTATTGAAGAATATTGGAGGTGTCCCCCTCGAAATGGATTAGGAGGTTTCCCCCTCGAAGTGGCATATTATTATCAAGTATTTTCAACATATTTCATATTATATTCTTCTTGTGCAAGTTGTTTCATTACATATTATTTGGCCCATGTAGTCCCTTGAGAATTTAAATTATTTTTTAGACCAATTATGGTTGTTGATATTATCATTTCTATAAATATGTTCTGGTTATTGACCAATCATAGTCGTTGATATTATATTTTTTGTTAATATGTTTTGGGTACTAACTAGTCATCATCATTGATATTATATTTTTTATTAATTTGTTTTGGGTACTAACCAATCATGATGATTGATATTATCTGTTCTATTAATATCATATGGGTACTAACCAATCATGGTCATTAATATTATATTTTATGTTAATATATTTGGGTACTATTATTAGACTAGCCATGGTCATAGTTAGTGATAATAATTAAATCCATTATACGTATTATTATTTATGGTTATTAAGTTTCTTAACTAATAAAGATTGTGGCTATTTGTTATAAAAGACTGTTATGGTTGTTTTTATTCTTTATAACAATTAAGTTATTTGACCCATAACAATTAAGTTATTGTTCCTATCAAATGGTTTGGACCTTTTAGTATCTATAAATGATATTGCTTTGTATTCTACAAATTTTTTAGTTGTACATATAATTGAGTCAACAAAAGATACTAAATCACTCATGGTAGGCAAAGGATAGCTTGTTCAATAGTGTTTCTAGAATAGTGTGTTCCACTTACATGACATCATAATTTTTTCTTGAAATCAAATATCTTTTTAGAAATATTACTAATTTAAGCCTTGAGGGGTTCCATCTAAAGGGTTTTAATTGAAGGGGGTTAGATCAAACCCCCTTAGATCAAACATCCCTAGATAGAACCCCTAGTCTTAAATCAAACCCTCAATGGAGTCTCTTTCCCACATATCAAAATGCTAATAAAAACAAATTTTGCTTCACCCTTGTGGGGATCAATGAATTCATTTAGAAATTATATTTTGGAAGTACGTATCCCTTAGTATAAGATTTCCAAAAAGTATAAATTTGAATATATTTAATTCTTTTTTTTTTTTTTTTTTAGATCGCTAGAATCGGGTAGCACCACTTCTATAAACCGCAAAGGCGCCTCGTAAACTTTTTTAACGGATCGGCAAAGATCGGCGCGCTGACATCGCCCGGTAAATTAATTTGACGGGGAGACTAGAACTCGCGGGACTGCAACAGAGTCGCTAATAGAATTACTTTAGCCAATCGAAATAGGCCCCTCTTGAATATATTTAATTTGACTATTATATTTATTTTCTATTTTTTAGTGAATGCCAGTTTTCACTAAACATCAAGAACTATATTCCACACATGTAAAAAAATAAAAAAATAGAGAAGAAATTTTGTAAGAACTATTTAAGCACTTAGAATTAATAAAGTTAATTTTGATAATACAAAAAAAATGATATGGAATAAACCTATGTCTAAATTATAATTAATCTCACTTCAAAAATTAATAAAAAATAAAACATACAACAAAAATTATGAAAAAATATATACGCATTAGATATTGGTGTTTCCAATCTATGTTTAAGAATTTTAATTTTATCTTTTTATTGTAAAATAATTATGCTATATGGTACAAATGTCTCTTTTAAAAAATGTTAACTATAAAAAATAGGTTGTTAAAACTTACGTAAAAAAATTCACTACTCAATTTTTTATTTCTTTTAAATACATTAGAATGTACACAAAATATCAAAAATCACTAGTTCGCATCATCTTCAAATTCTCAATAGTTTAGTTGCTATGGGTGATAGAAAATGAAAATTTAGTTAAAAATGTTGACATTGATGTCCCATTTAACCAAAATGTGGGGCACACTATTGTGGGATCAGTTAGCAAATGTATAATTATTTGTTCTTAAATCATTTTGAGATTAGTTTTGAATGGGTATAATTGAACATTTATTCTCTCCTTTCATTATGATAGTAAGATGTTTGGAATCCCTGTCAAGGCCGACATAAGAGTAAATGTTATGATAATTTGAAGGTGTAATTATATCTAGTTGTTGAAATTTAGAATTATTTATTTGGTATGGATATCTACTTTCATGATAAGCTAAAAATTAATTTTGGGATTTTAAACCCTAGGGGATTTACCTATGCTATGTGTGAAGTCATGTGATTTTGGCTTTTGATCAATCATTATTTTTTTATGGGAATTCTTGGGTTTTTTTTTTATAATTTCTTACACCCCACCATATGCCTTGTTGAGGGTTTAGGACAAGGCCATGAATCCATGGTAGGGGTATATTTGATCTAATGAAATTAGATATTTTTTATATCTATATTTTTTGTGCATTCACATATTAGTAACCATTTGAATTATTTATATTAAGTACTTTTAATTATTCTATTGTAGTTGCATTATTAAAACTATGAACAATGAAATAAAAATAATATTTGATTATATCCTTAACTCAAATTTGAAACCTGGATTGTTATTTAAACACAATCAATTATATTTGATTTATTCTAAATTAATGAAATATAAGTGGTCTACAAATTATGAGTAATATAAAATTACATGGAAAATAAGAAATTCAAGGAGTTTTTATAAGGCACAAATATTTCTCATGATAGTTGATTCATGAGGTAGTTTGTTTAATGATTAGATTAGTTATCACCCACTTAAGTTAGTTAACATATATACAAAATTAGTTTTAACTAATAAGACAAATTCTTGTATTATGGAGTAAATCATTGAATTTATAATAGTTCATGATTGCAATACTTCTTACATATAAAACTACTTATCCTAAAAATTTATAGCCCTTTTTTGAGGATTAGTGACAACTCCCAAGTGAGGAAACAAGGAATAAAGTATAATATAGAAGATGAAATGAGAATAGGTAAAAAAAATAAAAATAAGGCTCAATCAAAAGGTCAAAGTGTAAAAATATATGAAATATATCAAAATAAAAACTAAAAAATGGATATATATATATAGCTAGAAGAATTATCAATGTACCATGTAACATATCTAGCAAGATTTACCTCTATGAATTCATCTTCTTCCCAAAATTTTTCATCATATTCTTAAATTACTCTATTATATTATGTGCTTAGATTCATGGATTACTTTTGTAATCACATTTGTTTCTTCTTGATTACTTCTTGCAAACACACTATTAGTAGGTGGAGCATTAGGTGTTTCTTTCTTTATCCATTTTTATTGTAACATTGGAGATGATTATGTAGAAAGGTTTGGCATTTTTTGTTGTATTCTTCTTTGGAATCCATGTAATAGAAGTATTGGTATGAAATATTAGTTATTTGTGTCTCTCTTAGGTGGTATATGTGGGAAAGTATGCTCTAATTGATCATATACCACCTTATCATTAGCCTTCTCTTTATTTTTTCTTCTAATTGTCTTTGGTACACACTAAGAAGAGATTTTTCACTTTAATATGGAGGTTCCTTTGTAGTAGGCATGTAAATATCCAAAGTAAAATGATTCAATCCTACAAGAGGGTCATATAGATCCCATGTAATCTTTACAACTTTACTATCATTAACAAATTTTACATAATGATGTACAATAAAAGGTAAAACTCTACCAAGTAATATATAAAGTCTATTAAAAGTAGCAATAACATGGCATATTATATGTACTTCCTTAGTTCCAACCTTAAGAGGAACTATAACATAGCCCAAAGTATGAATCAATGCCCCATTAGTCATCTTTAAATATACTCTTGAATGAGCATAAGGCCATGACCTCAAATTCATAGTAACTAATAACTTCTTTCTTCATATGTTGTATTGATTTGTAGCATCTAAAAGAATTTTATGAATGATTTTATCTTGGATTGCCTCATCCCATCCAATGGACCATAATGGTTGTCCTATGGGATTTTCTCATTTAAAAATGTGATCAATAGAGTACCATTGGAAAACAAAGATGTATCTTGAGAATGTATCATTTTCACAAAAGTATTTGTGTGTAATTTAGTATCTAAATCAACATAATTATCATCTAAAGTATCATAGCCATAGTAATTAAATTTTTTGTCTCCAAATTGTTAGCATGGTTAGGTAATGGATTGGTAGAAATTTAAAAGTTTTGATTGATAGGTGTAACCAAATCATTTTCATTGTCATTGACACCTTCAATATGAATGATTTTATTATCAATAAAATATTGTATCTTATGCTTCAAACCTATTCAAAATTTATTTTAATGTCCCTTGAATCTATGATAAGTACAAAATTATTGCTCATTATAATTCTTAGGGATTACTTTATTAAGATCCAATGGATAAATTGGAGAAAAATAAATCAAATTTGAGATCAATGAAAATTCAAGCACAATGTCCAAAGAGACATACAACTTTGTAAATTTTATAAGAGCATTATTTTGAAATAATTGTTGGAGTTGATAGTGAACCCCACAGTTCCCAAAAATCCTTGGAACCACAAAACCTATCACAAATAAGAGATCAAAGCAACTAATTTTCCATGCAACCAAGAGAGAAAATATTTAATGAATAAAAGCATCTAGTATTCCTTTTATATTGAATGAATAAATGTGAATTAGTGATTACAATTAACGTGCATGCTTATAAAAGAAAAATAAATAAAACCCTAGATGAGGATTACATTAGATTGTGACAAGTGTCTTAATCTCATGCAATGAGATTACTAGACCTATAATTAGCCTAATATAATCAATAAAAAAGAACTCGTAAGTTAAGATTAAGTGATTAAAGTAACAAGGGACTTAATAATTAATCAATGATTAATTAATTATGAAGTGATTATCCTAATTACTCCAACACCCCCCTTAAGATTAACATAGTAAGTAGTTAAAAAACCTAATGTAGAATGCAATGAAAAATGCATGGATGGGTCTTGAATACGAGTCATGATGAGGTACACATGTACGAATAAATGAATCTCTCATAACTAGAGAAAAGGAGAAAACCACATGGGAAAAACTCCTTTCCAAAAGAGAGAAAAACAAATGATTACACTAGTGAAAGAAGTATGGAAGGAGGACTCAATGTGACCCCCCAAGGACTACTTGTCATGCAAGTACAATATGTCCCCACAATATGAGAGAGAAAATGAGGATATGAACCCCCCTCAATAAATAAGTAGCTCTTGTGCCAATGATGAATGCTTGAAGACAATACGATCCACTACTTGCAAACAATATTTCTCCCCTTAGGAAAAAATAGATCTACTGGTGAGTGGGGAAGCTAATCCAAAAATATGGGTGATGTCAGAATCAAAATCTAAACGATGTTGATGCAGGGGCATCATCCAAATTTGTTTTGAAATTTTTGGTTTTGATTCTCGTTTCCTTTTTACCTTGTTTCCCAATGACATGTGGCAGATTTTGTGTGGTAGCAAGAGTTTGTTTTCTTTCTTTCTTATTGTACATGAAAAGGGATGGTAGTTACGATGTGGGAAGTCACTGATTCACATAGTTTTAGAGAGAAATTTTTGGCCAATGGAGAGAGTTCGATGGTTTTTTCTTTGCATGGAGTCAATTATGAGTGTGGGAGAGGGAGAACTATCCTTAGAAGAACAAAAAGAATGACAAGAGATAGAGTTAAAATGGTTTTTGATTGGAAGAAGTTGATCTAGTTGGAATAAGGAAGTAGTAATAAAGAGTCAAAGGACAACAAGAGGATAAAAAATAAAATGGTTAAAGAGAGGAGGGTGCACCTGGAGTGGATTGTTGGATCAGAGGAGGATTTCCATTGACGTTAGTTTATAGAAGCAACACATACAAATTAAGAATATAGGAAGGGAATGGATTGAGTAAAGGAAGATTAAATAGAGGGTGGCAACATTGAATATCATTTCATCCTAGATATATGTACTCAAACTTTGCATAAAGTGTATATCCATAATCTCTTTTTCTTTGTACTAATGATTGTAAGTTTGAAATATTAGATCAATAAATAGACCTTTTTTTTTTTTGGTTGTTTAGAAGCTTAGATTTTTGTCACCAATTATTTGAGTTTGGCTTGCAAAATTTCCTAGCACCTTGAAAAAGAAACTTTTCTAATTGTTTGGGGTAGCTTACTGTAGCTTGTGTTTGTTTTTTCTTGTTGTCTTTTGATGTTCAAAGTGTTTTCTATTATCTACAATTAGTCTTCTATCATTTTGGTATCAGAGCCTAAAAGGTTTGGGAAGGGAAAGTCCAGTATGTTCATGAGATTTTGGAAAATTAAGTATGTTAGAGTTTTGAAAGGTTAAAAAGAAGAACCTAGGTACCAAAAGACCATGTAGAGGAGAAAGAGAGAAGCCCTAGGTGAGGTATCGAGAAGCCAAGCATAAAGATAAAAAGATGCAGCAATATGCCATAAAAGAAAGCCTCAAGAAGAAAGGAAAAATGAAAATGAATTTGAAGAAGGAGAATTTAGAGTGGCATAAAGAAATGGAAAAGTTGAGGAGAGATTTAGAGAAGTGTAAGCAGTGGCTTGAGGAAAGAAGCCAAGAATATGGTTGGGGTTGGCCATTGAAAAATACATTGAAGTGGCATGTGAAGATGATTGTTAAGAAAAGAAGAGTGAAAAATATGGATGCCTTGAAAATGGATGATTAAAAAGGTTTGCATAATAGAGAGTTGTTAAGTGAGCAACATTACCCAGTAGAGGTGAAGGAAAGAGAAGGTGCAACAAGTGAAAAATATTTGTGGGCATAATTTTATGTGATAGAACAAGAGTCGATGGAGAAAATTATTAATACTAATAGGAAGAAAAATGGGACAATGAAGGATACAAAGATGAGGGTTGCAACTAATGATCAAGAAGTTATTGTAGCAAAAGAGGAAACGTATGAAATTGTATATGCATATTTTAATAAAGTTTGTGTTGTGAATAATGGAGTCCAAGATGGTTTGTTGATGAAGATATTAGCCTATAAAGGAGAGAAGTTGGAACAAGTGACTGATGAAGTATCAATGAAAAAGAAGATTGACATACATTTAGGAGTCGCTTGGAAGAAGCTTGAGGAGCGCATATACAAGGTAAACAATAATCAAGTTGATTTTTATGCTTTTAATAATAATTATTTTGAATCTTTGAATGAAATAATTAAAGGGAAGAGTTTAAAAGCAGAAGATGAAAAGCATGTGGAACCAAATGGTGATAATGATGTATAGGGACATGGGATGGAGTTTTGAATTATTATAGATGAAAAAAACATAATAAGGAGAAGATACACTAAGAAAAAGGAAAATAAATGAAAATATATTGAATGCATGAAATTTGTTCCGAGTGTAATGCCCCACCACGCAACCCTAGAGGAAGTTGCAATTCATTACTTAAACGTACCAATTTTTTTTGTTTAAGTACAAATAACATGTAAGATGAATACACATTGCCAACAACCTCTAAGGCCACGAGACTGAGATTACTTTAAAACCCAAACAACAACTAACATGAATTGAAACCAAAACATTAATCACTTAAGAAATGAGATCACATACATTCCATACAAGATAAATTACAACAAGGATAAGAAATATCAAATGATTCCAATTAACAACATTTAAACAATAAGATTACAACACTCATTCCCCGAATGAGGTAAATTCAATAATCATGATTACAATTTACAAATTCCACCTTGATAACAAATGAGGGGTAATAAAATACAGTAAGAACTAAGAGAACAAGGCATGAGAAGAAACTGATTCCCACGAGCTCACCAACTGGAAATCACGACCACACAAACAAGAAGAAGAACCAACGGATAAGAATGCACGCCACCCGACCACGTGGAACCCAAAGGCCCCACTCCCTCCGTGCTAGGAGATAGTAACAAGGATTTCCTAGACAAGACCATCTACCTCTAGACACAGGCTAGCACACTGAACTGAAACAAGAACAAATACCACATCACTTAACATCGTGGTTACAATGCTTCCAGAGTACAAAATCGAGTACAATCACTGTACAAAATAAACCAATGGTACAACACCATACCGACTGCTGTCATAGGAGGAGTGTCATCGCAAAGGCTGCATTGGTTATCCAATGGTGTTCTTCCTAGGTCCCGGCCCCCCTCTAGGGATATCCTGGTAACCTCTCACGAACCCGGCGCCATATGCACACCAGAGCGGAATCGGTTATCTTTCGAGAAGACAAGATAACGATCTTGCCATTCCAGGCCTTCCCGACTCATCTCAAGTCTCGTACAAGCCCTTGAGCCAATGAGCGAGGCTAAATTATCTTATTAATGTTCAAAGCTACTCTCTCCCTAGTAAGTTATTTAATTTTCACTTAATTAACTGACTCTCACACGAGTTATCCTGGAACCACTTTGGGCCCAGCGCTCGTTTGAAAGCCACTCCCCTATCGACAACACATAACTCAACCACATGCCAAGGGTAGACAATGCACTAACACTTATCACAAATAATCAATACACCTCAACAGGTAACACATCACTACGGATGTCCAAAACTGAAACCAAAGCGTGCACTACCCAAGGCTAACACAAGGTTGACTAACATAATGACAACCCACATAAAGAACTGATAACAAGACTCAACCTTAAACCATAAGGTCACACAACCCATTCATAGTAACCAGGTTTCTTTTGAAGCATATCTCATGCACTACCCAAGAGAGACAATAACAAAACACAAGAGACATAACATCACTTCAAGATAACACAACTGGAAGGCTTACATAAACAAATAACTCCAAAAGAATAAACAACTCGATCAAGGGTTCCCTAACCTCTGGAAACCAAACTTAGTACAACCAAAGTACACTCACAAATATACAATCATACGATATTGCCCATACACCGAGAATGAATGAAAACACCACTAGAAAACATTCTAAGCAGCTAAATAAGCTAATATTAGGATTTCTTAAATCCAAGTCACGTGAGGACACATTGCATGTAATCAATTTAAATGATTACCATTCTTTGCAAATTCTCAAAAGTAAATCAAATCACATTTTTACACTAAAATAACAAATCAGAAATTTGAACAAGCGAATAGATCTAAAATGATCTCATTCAAAGAATTCATATGCATTTTCTATCATTCCCTATTATAATATGAAATATTATTCTCAAAAATCCACTTTTAAACAAAGTCCAATTTTCACAATTATCCAGGTTCCACCATTGATGAAGTATGAAAAAGCTTAAAATTTAAAATTCAAAAATAAAATAATGTAAGAATACCCTTTTGATTCAAAAGTGCCCAACAACACACTTTTAACATAAAAACACCAATTAATTTTAAACCAATTTTCACAAATATCCAGGTTCCACCATTGATGAAGTATGAAAAAGCTTAAAATTTAAAATTCAAAAATAAAATAATGTAAGAATACCCTTTTGATTCAAAAGTGCCCAACAACACACTTTTAACATAAAAACACCAATTAATTTTAAACCAATTTTCACAAATATCCAGGTTCCACCATTGATGAAGTATGAAAAAACTTAAAATTTAAAATTCAAAAATAAAATAATGTAAGAATACCCTTTTGATTCAAAAGTGCCCAACAACACACTTTTAACATAAAAACACCAATTTGAGCCTCTAATTAAAAATTGGGCATGGTAACCTTGTATTTGGAAAAATTCTCAAAAATTTCTCAAAATAAATTCTACACTATCAACTTGATTCAAATAAAATACATGAAAGGATTCCAACATACTACCAATACAATTAGAATCATTCAAACCATTTAAGATCAAGTAAATATGAAGAAATGATAAAATACCTCCATTCACAAGCAAGAAATTCAAATGAGAGGATGTTTGCACATAAGCAACGAGAGCACGTAAGATCACAGCCATCACTTCCTTTCCCCATTCCTATCCAAATGCAGTTGATCCCATGCAATTTCATGCCCAATTGCTCCCACAATGAACAAATCAATTTTCCTTCAAAAAGAGGGTTTTCTTTTCCCTCACATTTTCTCTCCAAAAATTATGTTTTCCAAATTTAGTCAACTCCCCTAAAAATATCTTTTCCACCCAAAGTTATTGCATTTTGAAGATATTTTGAATTTTAAATAACTCAAAACAAAATTCCAATTTCTAAATAGAATTCAACATATTTTAAAACCTTCTTTTCACACAAACTAATTTAAATCTTTTAACACTTTTAATTCAAGGAATAACTTAATCAATTCCACAATTAATTTAATTAATCAATAAAATAAATCTAATCCAGTATTAGATTATTTTATTAACTAAATTAAATTAATTAATAAAGTAACATTCCTAGCATTATAATCAAAAGCATTTAATCAATAATTAAGCAACCTAAGCCATTTAACTTGAATTTAATTAAAGACCAAGGTGGTCAGGGCAACATGAAACAACCAAACCCGACTACAACAACCTCGACGAAAAGTAACATTCCTAGCATTATAATCAAAAGCATTTAATCAATAATTAAGCAACCTAAGCCATTTAACTTGAATTTAATTAAAGACCAAGGTGATCAGGGCAACATGAAACAACCAAACCCGACTACAACCCGACGACACAAGGTGACTAGGGTAACGACTTGACACAGAAAACCTAGCTACTATCTCCCAATTAATTTTCGTTGGTCAATGGACACGCTCAAACCTGGAAACCAGGTGGAGTCGTCCCTGTCATATATGATCAAATCAAACGAAAGAGGAAATCTCAAAGAAGGGCACTCGCAAGCGCGATACACAAGTCCCCTTCACCATACAATATCACTAACTCTAATAATAACATGCATGAACAAAAAAAAACAATCTTAAATCTTCTAATTAAAGTTAATCTAAAATGCCAAACAAATCATGGAACATCACATCGAAATAACATCCATTGTATAACAATTGCAATCAAAAAACTGTTCCAAAGCAAATAAACAACACAAAAAAAAGAAAGAAAATGCCGAGAAGAGCCAAGGGGTTTTTCCGAGTTTTTTTCCGTATTGGCATGGTGTGATGGTTTATAGGTGGCATTGTTGTTCTTGCCACCAAGGTTCAAACCCCATTGGGGTGGTATTGTTGAATGATTGTATCCGGTTCATAGCTCCGGTCAAAAGTGTTTACTTCTTGAATAAAAAAAAAGAAAGTTGTTCCAGAGTGATGTTGGAAAATTTAAAAGAAAAGAAAACAGAGAAATGATTTTTGGTTCATGACATCATGTGCAACAACACATGTTTCTTTTGTCTCTTGGGGAGCCTGATATAGGGGCATTGTCTAGATTGGTTTTGTAATTTTTGGTTTTGATTCCCATTTTATGTTTACCTTGTTTCCCAATGGCATGTGGTGGATTCTCTGTAGCAACAAGAGTTTGTTTTCTTTCTTTCTCATTGCACATAAAGTGGGATAGTAGTTACAATGTGGGAAGTCATTGATTCACATTGTTTTAGATAGAAATTTTTGGTTTGTGAAGAGAGGTTTATGGTATGAAGCTGATTATGAGTGTTGGAGAGAGTAAACTATCCTTAGAAGAACAAAAATAATGAAACAATGAGAAGGAGACAATAAGGGGAGTTTTTTTCCAAAAAAAGAGATAGAGTTACAACAACTTTTTATTGGAAGAAGTCGATTTGGTTGGAATAAGGAAGAATTAATAAAGAGTCAGAGAACAACAAGAGGATAAAAAAATTAAATGGTGAAAGAGAGGAGGGAAATTCTTGGAGTGGATTGTTGGATTAGAGGAGGATTCTTGTTGATGGTAGTTGAAAGAAGTAGCACATACAAATTAAGAATAGAGGAAGGGCATGGATTGAGTAAGGGTAGATTAAACAAAGAGTGGCAACATTGAATATCATTTCATCCTAGATATTTATTCTCAGGATTTGCAAAGAGTGTATATCCCTAATCTATGTTTCTTTGTACTAAAGATTGTAAGTTTGAAATATTAGAACAATAAACATATGTTTTTTTCTTGGTTGTTTAGAAGCTTAGATTTATGCTGCCCATTATTTGAGTGTGGCTTGCCAAAATTCTTAGCAACTTGAAAAAAAATATGTCTAACAGTTTGGGGTAGCTTATTGTAGCTTGTGTTTGTTGTTACTTGTTTTCCTTTGATGTTTGAAGTTTTTTTTCTTATCTGCAATTAGTCTACCATCAAATGTGTTTCTTTGAAAACTGCTCATGTATCCACATGCTAGAAAGAGATGATGTCAATCTAGAAACCTATGAAGACTGATGTAGAACAAGCTCCAAAGATGATGAAGATGATGGGCCAACAACAATGATGTAGTTACCAACAAAGAGGAGATTAATTTCCTCAAAGTAATCCTCCATATCTACAATATAGGACTCTATAAACTAGGATTTTAAGTCTATAAGATAGGAATCCTAAGTAGCTATGTTTGGAAGATGTATGTCTTTTTTCACGAAATCAATAGGGGCCAAAGACATGGCGATGTCAAACTAATCAATAACAATAGAAGATGATGATGAAGTCATGATCAAAACATGCAAGACCTGTGATATACTCAAGCTTCTCTAAAGTATCATCATCAAAGTGTATGGAATTTGTATTTGCAAGAGGGATGGGACAATCTGTAGTAGGATTCTTTAGATATGGAGAGATATGAGGGTCTCCATGGATCTCCCAAAGTCTAGTCCAAAGTGTGTGGGGACAATCAATATTTGATACAACAAACATAGTTTCAAGATCAATACTAGAACAAATAACCCCTACAATATGATCTTAGATGATACCCCATGTTGATAAACTCCCTAGTATGTCTAATGTAGGTACAAGTCCATACAAATAAGGAAAAACATTGAGCCACCTAAGATTCATCAGGATACCATTTTTCCAAGACTCATAATTATCCTTTTCCAAGTTTAACACAAAAGGATGAACAAAAAAACCCATGATACTCACTCAAATAAAAAAATTAGAGACTAATAACCTCATTATTGATAAAGAAAATCAAATGATGTCATCTAATGAAAACATATCCTTTCCAAGTGCCAAGATTTTCAAGTAATTAAGCAAAATGTAAAATCAAAAAATAATGAATAAAATGCACTTGGGGAAGATTCTAGAAAAAGTGCATAAATAGATTTGAAGATCTATAAAATACCTTTCCAACATCACTAGAACTGTGAAAATTGGAGATACAGGAAAAAAATTATGAACTCAAAAGTGCAAAATGAAAATCTAACTTTGAATGAGAATAATAGAAACTAATAGAAAAAATTTCTAATGAGACCTCCACCATTGGAAAGTGATCATAACTAACTTTCTGATGATATCTTGTTTTCCCAATTTTGACATTGTATGCCCAAGTTATGCTAAAAAGAAAAAAAAATCCTTTAAGGAAAATGGGGCCTAGGAGGGGGGCTTGGAGGGGTCATACAGCTACTAACATCACTCTAATGTCAGTGAATATTTGCCAGAATATACCCTATTATTGAAAAAAATTCTCTTGCTAGAAAAGTTTTGACTGTTGTCAGAAAAAAGCATCAATTTTTTGCCTACAGGAATATTCTTTGTCGATATTCTATAGCTAGAATATTCTTCTAAAGATTATGGGACAAAATATTTTGTTGCTAATGCTTTCCATGGTATTTGGCCACTGAGTGGCAATATTGTGGCCATTAAGTGGTAATATTGTGGCCACCAATGAGATAAATAGGGGGCAACCAGTGGGGCTCGCCCTACCAAAGTTGTCCCCTTGTAGGTACGACTGCAGGCCGTAAGCTTGCAAGCTTTGTTATTTTTTAATTTTTATAGTAAAAACAAAATTTTATTTTAAAAAATATAGAAATTTTGGAAACCCCATACCTGATGTAGATGCCTACTTGGGTAGGACGACAGGCGATCATATGGTCATGTGGATTTCACCTCAAGATTTGTGCAAGCTAAAAAAGGTTTTCTTACAACTACTCAAATTTGAGAAATTTGATAGGTGTTCTTAGGGTTTTCAGTCTTTTTGGACTCAACGATGATGCTCGTTTAATCCTAGGGTGAGCCAATTTTTCCTTCAAGGCCAAATATCTCAAAATTTAGATAAGAAGTCACAAATGTGGTGCTTTTATACCATCTTGGAGTTGATAGTGAACCCCACGGTTCCTAAAAATTCATAGAACCAAAACACCTAACACAAACAAGAGATCATAGCAAGTAATTGCTATGCATTAACCAACAGGGAAAATATTGAATCCAAAAAAGAATCTGATATGCCTTTCGTATTGAATGAATAAATGTGAATTAATGATTACAATGAATTTGCATTCTTATAAAAAGCAAAATAAATAAAACCATAGATGAGGATTGCATTAGATTGTGACAAGTGTCTTAATCTCATGCAATGAGACAACTAGACCTATAATTAGCCCAATCTAATTAATAAAAAAACACTCCTAAGTTTATCTTAAGCAATTAAATTAATAAGGGACTTAATAATTAATCAATGATTAATTAATTACCAAGTGATTATCCTAATTACTCCAACAATAATAGTGTAAGTATTATCCACTTGATGAACATTTTCTTTTTTTCCTAGGACCATTAACCTTTGAAAAATTAGTAGACTTTTGAAACATTAAAGGGTTAGATATTGTAGAAAATTATGATCCATACTTAATTGTGTTATATACAAAATTTTTGACCTCAATATCTTGGAAGTGAGTGCATGTCTCTAAAAGAAGGAAAACAAGTTAAGAGTGCATTATTTTTAATAATAGGAAGAAGTTCTTTAAGAAACAATTTGGAGCTCATCATTATCAAAATGATGCTTATGTTTTCCCCATAATGATTAAAAATGAGTAACATATATATGTTTAGAAAGGTGTCTCAACCTTGTATCCTATTGTGAAGATAGCTAAAATTTAGCCCATGGCCCATTTAATCATTTTTTGAGAAATCACATGTACAAAACCACAAAAACATCTAATATTTTTCTCTTGATACACACTTTACAAAATAGGGCCAGGACTAAGTTGCCCTAGGTGACTTGGTACCCCATTTTCTCTCCAAATTTTAATATGTCAAAGTTGGAAATTTGTTATTTGAATTTCAAATGTCAAATGTCGGCTATCAAGATTTAATTTATAGGAAATTAGAACTATTGTGTATAAGTACCTAGTCATTTCACCATTTCAAATCTAAATGGAAATTATTGATAGCATTTGGTGATCAAGCAATTATTATTAAGTCAAGAGAAGATTTATTGCAACATTTCAATATTGAATCATGTCAAGTTTTATGTGAGTTTGTTCATGTTTATGTTATCATTTTGTTTTTGAGGATTAAACCTGTAGGTTTTCAAAGCATATCAAGAAAATTTGCAATCAAACATTTAGGAGATTTGTATGACTTCAATCCTTCAAGGAATCGGATCTAAGTGGTGAGTTTCATCCATTATTGATTCATCATTTTTCTTATCATTTAGCCTTTATCCCTCAAAAATATAAGCTCTCTTTCATTGAAATTTCCATTGTGGAGGTGGAAACACCAACACGAGGTTTGATTGAGGCAAGCCCCTATATGGAACAACCCTTCCTCTCTCTTTGAACGTGTAGGTTATAGGTTTGAACAACCCTTATATGGAACAACCCTTCCTCTCTCTTTGAATGTGCAGGTTATAGGTTTGAAGAAGTTTAGAGGAATATTGAAGCTCATTGTTGTGTTCAAACCCTACAACATGACAACATATACA
Organism: Sequoia sempervirens; assembly: GCA_007258455.2. Classification (NCBI taxonomy): domain Eukaryota; kingdom Viridiplantae; phylum Streptophyta; class Pinopsida; order Cupressales; family Cupressaceae; genus Sequoia; species Sequoia sempervirens. The sequence goes on from VDFB02283349.1 coordinate 18,271, forward strand.
AACTTAGTCATCTCAACACCCAACAAAGATTCAACAGTGAGACATGAAAGAAAGAAGAATTAGATCAGACTCTGAATGACTATCAAAATAGATCTAAAATTGGTCAAAAAGGATATAGTAACCCTAGGCAACTTAGTCACCCAAAATTAGGCCTAGATTTTAACCACATGTGCACAATACTCTACTCTTTTTCAGATCTGGTCTTAGAATTTGACTTTCAGTTTCCAATTTCTCTATATTTGCATCAAAACTATGTATTGTCATATTCATTTAGTTGCATCATTGAATTTTCATCAAAAATAAATTTATGTATTGTAGAAAATTGTACTCATTTCTAAGTGAAAGTGTAATTTCACACTTAGTTTGGATCTATAAATTAGTGACCTTGGATTTATGAATTTTTAAACATCATTAATAGGCCCCTAATACCCTTTATTATGCATCCCAAGGCCTATTTTAATTATTTCCTAAAAAAATAACCTACATTGAATAAATCTTATTAATTGATTTAATGCCCCAACATAATCTAGGTCCTAAACTTTTAGGTTAGGGCCTATTCACCTATGGGTTAATGGATCTCTTTTAAGTTCATAAACTCAAATTAAAATATGTTTTTGGCAAAATTTAAAGGTCTCAAATTCAAATTTAAAGTGTCGGATTTTTGGAAATTCAATGAACGGGAAATTAGAAAGGAAGCCTATAAAGACAAGTCTTTCAATCATTTTTCACTTGCAAGCAAGAGAGATTCACATGAGATCACAAGGATTTACACTCAAGAGCAATGATAAGTCAATCAAGCATTCAAATTTGAAGTCTTGGAGCAACATTCTACTCTTTTTGCAGGTCTTCAAGTTCATTTTGTCAACAAGATCAAGCATTGCCAAAGTTGATGATAGATTCCTATGGAGGATCATGGATTCTATATTTTGGGAGATGCACGAAGCCATTCAACCAAGCCTAATGACTTGTTTCCTAAGTGAATCCATCTTCTATTATCATTCTAATTTCTTCCTAAAGTAATTTATATTCAAATTTGTGATCTATTAGGGTGATTTGACATCTCCCAAAGTAGGTCCTCGCCATTGTTCATGTTTCATTTAGGGATTCTATTGTAACACATTTGATTAGGGTTTATTTGCGTTTTAAGCTCTTGTAATCTTAGACACACTTAAGATTAGGGCTTGCACACACCTTTCATGTTTCAAATATATACTTTTCATCAAGGTTTAATTACCAAACTTGGAGTTTGACCAAGGAAAACCCCCATCCACCATCAAACAACAATTTTGTTTTGCAGATTTATCAAAGGTACAAATCCAAGAGTGAAGTTTTAGAAGTGCAAGAAGGAAGTGTAGATCCAGGACTCATATCTCAGTTTCTTATTTTCTAGAAAGGGATACCTAGACCCATTCGCCCATGGGAGAATGAGTCCCTAACAACCTCCTAAAGCTACCTTTTTATGACAGGTGCATAGTATTTAACCCTTTCCAAATCTCTCAGAATTTTTTTTTTTGTTAGTATTGACCTTTATATTGATGTTTCAAGTTTGAATTGGCATAATTAGGTTGATTTTCTATTTTTTAGTTTTTCTCCCAAAAGTATTGTTCGGCCTTGTACCCTTGTCCTCAAGAATAAGGAAATCAATTGATTCTCACATTGAGTTAATTTACCTAAGGGTTGTTAGCCAATTTTTTATGGGGATCTCATTTACTAATGAAAATAGGAATATAGGGTCTATTATCATCCTATTGACTTACCTTTCCATTTTGGGGAACCCTATTTTTCTATGTTTCATTTTGGTTGACCTGACGTTGTACAACAAATTTCTAAAAATTAGAGTCCATTTCAACGCTCGATCTTATTTTTGCACTAATTTTGCATTAGTTACATTACATTTAGGGTTCTTTAAACTTGCATTAGTGAACATTGCATTTTAGGTTTAAATTTGCATGTTTACATCACTCAAATTCATAAAAAAAAAATGTATTAGATTTGCATTCATCTTGCATTGTACTTGCATCAAGATCACTATTCAATCATTTAAGTTTAGATTTAGGTTCAAATTGTATTCTAAAATTAGTCACCTTGTTCATCATTTGACCTTATTTTCACTTGCATTTAGACACCCTAATCTAGAAAAACCTGTTACAAAAACCTCTGTTTGCAATAAAAAATAGATATCACACACAATAAACAAATATTTTGGAAAATTCAATTTTAAAAACCCTAACAAAGGACCCATTCACCCATGGGTGAATGAGTCCGTGTATAGGCATTTTAGATAAATTTCTGGGTGATTTATTGTTTATGTTTTTCCTTTTTTTTGATGTTCTTAGATCTGAGCATTGCTTTCCTGAAATAGTCTACTTTTGAATTCAAGTAATTGTTTCATTAGGTAGATCTTGCAACATTTTGGAAAACATTTCTTTCATATTTTATTTGAGGATAGAGTTAGATTTCTATAATTTTCCTTTATTTTTAGCATCATTTCATAGATTAGATAGATTACTTTACATTTTGCAATCATTAGAAAACATAAACAAAAGCCAAAAGCATCAAACAAAACAAGCACAAATTAATGAAACCCTTGGAGAAAGCATAGTCATTTCATCATGTCAAATCTCTTTTTCCAAGATAACATCTCCCTCAAACCCTTTAGTAGTGATAACCTTGACATGTTAGATGAATCCCTTGAGGATTTCATCTCACAAGGTTCATCCACTAAGGCTTGTCATGATAAACCAAAAAAAAGAGACGTGAATGTAATCACACCTCAACTTATCCTTTACCCACCCTAACCTCAACCTCAATTTTGAAACAAACCCGTGCTTATCTGAGAGCCACCTAAAAAGAAACCATTAACTCCAGGAGTTATCTTAAATTTTACAAGGAAAATTTCTAGTAATAATGTTTTATAGTAATCGAGTTACAATACCGTTGCTCACACATATAATACAAGAAACAATAGGAAACCACAACCCACTACTATTTTTTTACCATTTCCTCAACCTATATTGCCAAGTGCTCATCATTTTCCTTCACATAGTGGAAAGGAGTATGATTTTTTTGAATAACTTAAAATTACTCCTGCTAAGATATCCTTATGGGACCTTATTCAAGCCTCACCTAATTACCATAGTATGCTTCAAACATCTTTGCAACAAGTTGTGCTTCCTCCTAGTACAAATCCAACTGATGTAGTAACCCTAATTCAAGGAATGAATTCAGTTAATATAGACATTTTTTTTCACCAAAGTGAGTTAATTTATTTGGAAGTACAAAAGCAACATGAAGCTTTCATGATAATATCTATTATTAATAGGATTGGGATAAAGAGAACCCTCATTGACAATGGCTTAGCCCTTAACGTGTGTGGCATAAACCTTTTGGATAAGATTGAAATGGATAGGAGCAAGATTGAACCTGATTGTTTGTCCATTCGTGGGTTTGATAATGTAGGAAAACAATTGCTCGGTGAGATCACATTACCTATTATAGTTGGAAAGGATACATTGCAAACTATTGTCCATGTTATGCCTCAAGATCTTTCATATAATCTTCTTTTGGGTAGACCATGGATTCATGAAATTCATGCAGTGCCTTTGACTCCTCATCGTTTAATGAAGTATGTCTACAACAACAAAGTGTACAAAATTAAGGCCGCCCTTGAACTAGAAATTTTATTACACATTGAGAAATACATGGAAAGTCCTTCAAAAACATTGATACTAACTTCAAAAGTAGAAATTGTGCAAGAAGAAGAAAAATAAAAGCATATTGAAGAAGTTATGAATTTATTGGAAGATAATTTGGGTTCCTTAGATTTTACACCAACATTCATGGGAGAATACAAGATCATAACAAAAGAACTTGAAAAGGGAAAAGAACCAATGGTAATGTCAAAAAAAAACTTGGAAGAATCCTCACAAGCATCTACTTCAACCACTAGAGAAGAAGACACAAGTTATACAAGAAGTTTTGATGAAGTTGATTATACACAACCACTGAATCTAAAGGAAACGGAAAAGATTTATGGAAGAGGTTATGAGCTCTTGAAATAACTTGTTTATAGTAGAAAAGGATGTGGTGTGAAATAAAAAGGAATCTATGTTCCTATAAAGCCTACCACACAAGAAACAAATATTGGTCTTGGATATTGTCCTTCTAAGATAACAAAATCAACAAAAAGTCCTTCAATCAACATCAATACCATCATGTGTGGTTCTTCTAAGATAAATCTCTCTTTAAAGCACCCCAAATTGATAGATACAAAAAATTGACGCATCATTGGAATACTTCGAAGATGATGAAGCCTTGAAAGAAATGATAGGATTTTATGATAAGTTACAAAATTCCCATCACAAACAAGGATTCACTTGTGCCATGGTTAGTACTAAAAAATTTGATGAAGGAAATACAAGTGACATTGAACAAAACAAAGAACACATTCTTGAAGTTCTAAGACAAAGTGCACTACCTATGGGAGATACAATCAACATACCAATGGACACATCTAATGCAAAAAGAGTAATTCAAATAGGAAATTTCCTTGATGAGGATGAATAAGAAGATCATGCAACATTATTAAATGAATTTCATGAACTATTTGCTTGGACTTATTTGGGCATGCCATGTATTGATGCTAAAATAGTTACACATAACATAGTCCTTACAAGATGCTAGACCTGTAAGACAAAAGATATGTAAGATGAATCCTAAGATAGCTTCATTGGTTAAAGCTAAGATTGAAAAACTCCTTGAAGCTGGATTTCTTCATCCTATTGACTATTCTCCATGGATCTCAAGCATTGTCATAGTTGCCAAACCTAATAATCATATTAGGATGTGCACGGATTTTCAAGACCTTAATAAATCATCTTTAAAAGATGACTTTCACCTTCCTAATATTGACATGATAGTAGATTCAACTACGAGCCATGCTTTGTTTTCATTCATGGATGGTTTTTTGGGATATAATCAAATCTTTATCAAACCTCAAGATCAATACAAGACAAGATTTACTACAACTTGGGGAAAATTTTGTTGGGTGGTTATGCCTTTTGGATTAAAGAATGTGGGTGCAACATATCAAAGATCTATGGCATTGATATTTCATGATTACATATATAATATTTTGGAAGATTATGTTGATGATGTTCTAGCCAAATCTTTAATTGACCAAGAAAATTTTAACATTCTTCAATTTTTTTTTTAAAGAATGCAAAATTATAACATGAGATTGAATCCAAAAAAATGTGTCTTTGGTGTGGATAGTGGAATTTTTTTAGGTTTTATAGTATCCCACAAATGTATCGAAGTGGAAACAAAGAAAATTGATACTATCACTAACATGCCACCTCCTAAAAACATTTCTCAATTGCGTACTTTACAAGGAAGAGTTCAAGCTATCAACTGTTTTGTAGCATCCTTAGCGGATCAAACATCACCCTTTACAAAACTTCTTAACAAGGAAGTTGAATTTAAGTGGAATGAGGATTGTAAGCAAGCCTTTGAAATTTTGAAATAATACCTCACTACTACTCCTGTTTGACAACCCGCTATGCAAGAAAAACCATTTATCCTTTATACAAAGCATCAACCCATGCTTTAGCAGCATTGTTGGCTCAACAAGATGATAATGGTAAAGAACATCTTGTTTATTACATTAGCTGAACTTTGATTGAATAAGAAACTCAAATACAATGATAGAAAAACAATGTTTGAATCTTGTATTTGCTACTAGTGAATTTATACATTACCTATTAAATGCGAAAATTCATGTGATGACAAAGTTTGATCCTTTAAAACATTGTTTTGCTAAAATTGATTTATTAGGAGGCTTAGCTAAATGGGTTATGTTGTTAACTAAGTTTGATCTTAAATTTGTCTCTCAAAAGGAAATCAAAGGACAAGCCTTAACCAACAATTTAGTTGATGCTCCTTCTCCATTAGTATTACCTAGTATGGACTCATTCTCAGAATAAAATGTGTTGACTATCGAAAAGGAAACATGGGAGTTGTACTTCGATGGATCTAAGTGTAGAACAAGATCAAGAGCAAGGGTTATAATAATTCCACCTTTTGGAAATCTTATTCCCTTACCCTACCAATTAAAATTACTATGCACAAATAACACTGTGGAGTATGAAGCTTTAATTGTTGGATTACATGTAGCTTTAGCTCTTGGTGTTCAACACATTAAGATATTTGATGATTGTCAATTAATCTTTGAGCAAATAAGTGGTTCATATCAAGTGAAAAATGACAAGTTATCTAAGTATAAAGATATTACAATTACTTTATTAGAACACTTTGAATCATATACCATTGAAAACATACCATGAAAGGACAATTGACATGTAGATGTAATGGCAAGCACTGATTCCCTTGTATCTTTTGAAGATCCTTTTGTCGATCACATTTATAGTCCATATGATCACAAAATCATCAATAGACAATAAGATCAAAGAAGTGTTATTAACCAATATTGAAAACTCTAGTGAATGGTACAAAACAATATTGAACTACTTAAAATAAGGTACCTTCCCTAATCCTACAACTAAAAACATTGGAGCTCGTCTTCGAAAACTCACATATAAATATATAATCCTCACAGATGTTCTATATAGACGATTGTTTAATGGTATTTTTCTTAGATGTCTTAAATAATCAGAAATCCATACATCCCTTGAGGAAGTTGATGTAGGTGCTTGTGGGGGTCATTTTGAAGGAAGATTGTTAGTTCAAAAGTTAATCCATATAGGATATTACTAGAGACATATGGAACAAGATTGTTTTTCTCACATTAAGAAATGTCATAAATTTCAAGAGCACAATAATTTGATTCATGCTCTTGGTTCTTAGCTTCGTGCCCACGTTCCTATTTGGCCATTCTCAATTTGGGGTTTGGATCTTATTGGAAAAATATAACCATCCTCTTCCGCTAGACATATGTTTATAATTACTGCAATTGATTATTTCATGAAATTGATAGAATTTATCCCTCTTCATTCCACAATAGCTAACACAATATGTTGTTTCATATTGGAACACATTATTGCTTGCTTTGGTATTCCTTCCACATTAGTTTTGGAAAATGGAACTCCATTGAAGAAAAAATACATGAAGAATTTTTTGGAAACATTTCATATTCAACATCATTTCTCAACACCATATTGAAACAAATAAAAATAAGTGTAGGGTTTACCACCAAGGTGAGTTAACAAGATGATAAACCACTATTTTTCTTTATGGACGTTTCACTCAATTATGAGTGCCAAAATGCACCAATAACAATAAAAAATTAATCCTAACTATTGTAACAACAATGAGGGAAGTTTTGATAGGCTGAAACAATGTGTACCTTGTTGAAAAGATCTTTTTAGGTCACTAAGGACTCATTCGCCCAAAGTGGCAAATGGGTCCCTATTAGGGTTTATGAAAACTAACTTTTGGGTTTTGTTCTTTAATGTCTACACTTCTAGGCCCTTAGTGCTCAATTCTTGAAATTCTGAAACAAATTCTTTATAGCACTTTTCATGATCTTGCAAGATAGGTGACAAATTTGCAACTTTTCAACTTTGACAGTTTTGCTTCAATCTTGTTCTCCACTTGATCTTCAACCTAAAAACCTACAAACACACATCAAAGAGGAGAATTTTTTTTTCATTCTTAGGGAATAGGGGTTTTCCTTGGTAAAACCTTGTTTATATAATTAAACCTTATGATGAAACAATGAAACATGAAACATGAACAAAGATACCTTGGATGATGTCTTGGAATGTAAATCAACAACCTAAAATGAAGTGGCCATGTAGAATGTAGATCTTGATCTTGAATTGGATGTGAAACAATTCTTACAAATGGATCTTGAATTCTACATCAAAACACTAGCTCAACAACATGCTTGATGCACTATTCCTTTGACATGATGATATGATCTTGAATTGCTGCAATAAAACTTCAATAATCTTCCCTTGAATGCCTTTGAAATGCTCTTGTGAAAGTACTCTTGATTTCTTATGAAGATCTTGGATTGCTTAGATAAAACTATGTGAATTAACCTTATATTTATACTAAACTTAAGAATTAACCCCAGAATTCAAATAATACAAGCCGACATCAAATCTAGGATTCAAAGTCATTAAGATCCTGCCACAAATAATTTCAAAAAGGGGTATCCTAGGTAAGGAGGACCCATTCACCCAAAGTGGCGAATGGGTCCTATCACAATTTTCTAGGACCAAGCTTCGAGGAGATGAAATATTATTAAAAACCCATCTCAAATATGCTAAGAAAAGGGTGTCGTAGGCAAGGAGGACCCATTCGCCCAAAGTGGCGAATGGGTCCTAGCACAGTTTTCTAGGACTCCAAATTTTCCAATTTAAATGTTATGAAATATTATTAATTAGTGTCAAGATAGATCCTTGAAAAATGCAATTAAAAAGGCTTAGATTTAAATTAAAGGGCCAATTAATCTCTAATTAACCTCAATTAATTAATAAAGCCCTATATTAGCGTGAAAGTGTAAGAAAAAACTTTACAACACCCTAAATAAGGCACAATTAAGTCCATTTTATCATTAATTATTAATTCCCAGACTAAGCATGAAAAAGGGTTACTTTTTTGACACTACACATTATCCACAATCAAATGGTCAAGCAAACTCAACTAACAAAACTATTGAACAAATCCTAAGGAAAATGGTAAGTAAACATAACAAAGATTGGCACACTCAATTAACTTATGCCTTATGGGCCTATCGTACAAGTATTAGAACATCTATAGGAAACACTCCCTATAACCTCATTTATGGTGCCGAGGCAATAATGCCCTTAGAGTTAGAAATTCCTTCATTGAGAATTTCTCTTAGGGGGTTTATTGATGAAACTACCTATGAAGAGCAAAAATTGCATCAACTTTAAATTCTTGATGAACGACATATCAACACTCTTGAGCATCTCCAAGCTTATTCTAAACAAATGCAACATAGTTATCATGATCATGTCATTCCTTGTGCTTTTAATAAGGGTGATTGGGTATTATATGAGAATCAACATAATGTCAATGCCACCTTGAATAAAAAAGGAAATTTCAGCCCTAATTGGTTAGGACCATACATAATTGATGAAAATAGATGGAACACCTCTCAAAGAGCCTAAAAATGCCACAAATTTGCGTCAATACTATACATAACATCCTTCTTGAATAGTATGTATACTAAAGCAATGTTAATAAATTAAGTAGATATTGTTCAATTCTATCTCACATTGCTTCATTCATTGACAAACAGATCTTTGTGGTCTTCGATTATAGAGTAATTGTCCAATAAGTTTGGATTATTACTTTAGTTTGCATACTATTAAAATTCATCCTACGTTGTGTTAAGTTAGAGCCTTATATGCATTTAATGTTTTAAAATTAGATCATAGGTCCATTTAATTTAACATAACATAATCAATCACAATGTAGTATCTAATGTAAACTAAAACTATTTCAATTAGATCACATAAAAATTAGATCATGGAGACATTATTAAATATTCTTACTAAGGCTATTTAATAGACATATCGACATTTAATTCACCATAAACTCATAAAACCAAACATGAATGTGATTATATTATAAATCAAACATTCAAGTACATATAATTAATAATATAATACTAATGTAGCCTATGGATGTTGGACCCCTCAAGGCCTAGTGGTGGCATCCATCATGAAACAATAGAATGTGACTATGATCTACTCATAGATATCACTAATTCTTGAAGGCCCTATGCCTCTCCAATTTCCCTAGCCTCCTGTATGAGTGTCACAATGTGCTCTTGCTCTATGTTGTCTCTATCTACCTGTAGTTTGGTAACCTCTCTCTCTAGCCTCAAGACCTATGACCATAGGATGGCCTCCATCTCGCTGCTAGTTGGAACTTGAGATGCTTGAAGCTCATCATATGCAACTCGCAGTGCTGAATTTTTTTCTACAACTCACTCCTCCTTGGACTCAAATAGGTCAACACATCCAGTTGTGCTCTCATATATTGCCCTCAACCTTGCAACAACATTGAAGAGATTTGCATGACACCCCACAGATGGTGGGGGCATGTACTCCGAAGGTATAACCTCATGTGGGGGAAAACAAGGCACCATTTCTATGGTCACCCGTTGATAGAGATCACACCACTCTCACATGGACCCTGCAAGATGAAAATCATAAAAGATATCAATACACATCATGATATATAAAAATCATATACATAAACACGAAAGAATAAGTAAAAGCATAAATAACACATCATCACTTGGATCTCCAGTTTGATAGTCGAGATCTCACTGAGCAACAACAGACCCCCTATGCAAGTGGCATGAATGGTCTACTACTACTGGACTCTCCATGCTCATGAGTCTTGACTCAGGTAGGAGGTGAATCTCTCCTCTTGAGGGTACAACTCAGGCATCATGTACCTCATTAGACTCATCACTCATCGGTTGGACATCCTCCTCATGATTTTCATCATCATCATCATCAAGAAATAAATCAAGTATCTTTTTCTAATCCTTAGAGTCTCCATCAATGACCCCATCATCTCTGTCATTTCTCGTAGGATGATGCATAGGAAAAAAATGTGTTGGTCGTACTCCCATCCACCACTACTCATAGGCCACTATAGCACCTACATCTTTGACATCTAAGACTGGGGGTACACATGGTCCTCATCCTCTAAATGACTAAATTCAACATCATTAATGGTGAGATGATGATTGTCTCCAAACTGAGAGGCACTTTGTGTTGACTGTAGGTACCTAGGTTGTGGCCTAGGTGGAACCTGAACCTACCTGAACTGCCACATAACATGATCATAGTAAAAAAGTATCACTATGTATTCATTTAACCCTAGTACAAACTGATCCCACTGCATTTGGACTAACTGGTGTGTGACATCTACCCCCTGGGCTACCATGATGTATGGTCTCTAGAGTATATCATCCTATTCTAGGTAGTCGAACCTAGCCCTCTAGTATAACAAGTCTCCATCCTGTCATGATCATCTGAGTGGATAATTGTAGGCTTGTAGATAGCCCATGGCCGCTAGCATAGGATAACCTATAAACCTAGTACATGTGATATGCTCGAAGCACCACACTTGCAAGAGTGTACAATGAACTATGTTGTCTACATCCTGGTAGAAAAAGCACCCTAGATCATAATATGAGTGTGATGGCATACTGTGACCTCATGCATACATGGTTCAATGCTGCTCCATGTCTCAAATAATGTGGACTAATCCTCCATTAAGTGTGTGCCTCATCCATCTGAAACTAGCATTAGTGTTGTAGTAACTATCATGATGCATCTCAATAATGGTGACTGCGCATATAGTAGCCATCTAAGCTCGATGTAGGGCGTGACACTCATCTCTCGAATGGGACAACATAGGTAGTACTCGATATCCTCTTGCATCTCTTCATGTGACCGCTCCTCTACTAAATGGACAACCTTGCTATAGATAGGTAATCTCAAAAAGTGATGAATTTCTTCCAAGGTAACTGTCATCTCTCTCATAGGGAGGCGAAAGGTGCATGTATTTGTGTCCCACCTCTCTACTAGTGCCATGAGCATAGCATCATGGTAAAATGATAGTCTCCTCCTCTGACAGCTGAGAAAATTTCTCTTGGAGGTGACAAAAATTTCTTCCTCCTAGATGCTAGTGAGCTTGGGGAGGGATCTAAAGAATAAAAATAAAAATAAATCATCACTAACATTCCTAAATCTATACATTAAGTAATTAAATTTACACTAAAGTTTCTTTAGGACAATTTGCGACCAACTTGGACATTTGGGCCATTTTTGGATACTTTGCAACTAAGTTGGTTACATTGCAACCAAGAGGGATGATTTGCGACAAAGGAGGATGCTTTGCAACTTCTTTTATCCAAGGTCCTAAAAACTTCTAGAAATGCATAAAAAATATTATAAATATATGAATGTGAAGATAAAGTAGAGTAGAATCCACTTACTGTATGTTGGAACTTGCCTCATGCCACCTCATTGCACAAAATCTCAAGTCTCAGAGGCCTATACGCTCGTCTGCTCAGAATCTTCAATCACTCTACACCAAGGTAAAGTGCAAAATGGTAAATGTCAAAATGATAGTCAAAAGTATCATTTTCATGCATAAATACTAAACTCTATTATAGAAATAATATTTTATTCTAAGTACATTTTATTCAAATCAACATATCGAGGGCTAGAGAACTCCGTTTTTGACATCGTTTGTTGCATTGAATTCATAATTTCATCCCCAATCTTATCTAATGCCTATCAATAAGAGGTGTTGTAAATCCAATACCCTATTGTAAGTGTTCACATCATCAACCAATTTAATTCGATGAGATTTCATGGCTACCTTGATTCCACCTCCATAAAGCAAGCGAAATCTAGGGGGCATACATCTACCCTCAAATTCAATTCTCTATATAGGTTTGATAAGAGGATTTTTGAACAACTAATGAATTGGTGTTGCAGGATATTTACATTGTGTTTTTACAGATAAATACAGCGGGGGCTTCATTCTCCATATTTTTGAATGAATCCATATGATTATCCTTTTATTGTTCAAATTCCTTTAGCTTTCATATGCACATAGTGTCATATGGCTGCTAAAGTGGGGGCTAAATGTAATGTAGAAAATTATACTCCTTTCTAAGTGAAAGTACAATTTCACACTTAGTTTGGACCTATTTTAGTGACCTTTCATTTATGTATTTTTAAACCTAATTAATAAGCCCCTAATACCCTTTATTATGCATCCCAAGGCCTATTTTAATTATTTCCCAACAATGTAACCCAAATTGAGTAAATGCTATTAATTCATTTAATGCCCCAATATAATCTAGGTCCTAAAATTTTAGGTCAAGACCCACTTGCCCATGGGTGAATGGCTCCCATTTAAGTTAATAAACTCAAATTAAAATATGTTTTTGGTGGAATTTAAAGGTCTCAAATTCAAATTTTAAGTGTTGGATTTCAGGATTCAATAAATAAGAAATTAGAAAGGAAGCCTATAAAACAAAGTCTTTCAATCATTTTCCTCTAGCAAGCAAGATAGATTCACATGAGCTCACAAGGATTTATACTCAAGAGCAAGGATAATTCAATAAAGCATTCAAAGTTGGAGTCTTGGAGCATGATTCTACTTTCTTTTGTAGTTCTTCAAGCTCATTTTGTCAGCAAGATCAAGCATTGCCAAAGATTGATGATAGATGCCTATGGAGGATCATAATGGATTCTAGATTTTGGGAGATGCACCAAGCCATTCAACCAATCTTAATGACTTGTTTCTTAAGTGATTCCATCTTCTATTATCATTCTACTTTCTACCTAAAGGAAGGTATATTCAGATTTGTGATCTATTAGGGTGATTTGACATCTCCCAAAGTAGGTCCTCACCATTGTTCATGTTTCATTTAGGGATTCTAATCTAAAACATTTGAATAGGGTTTCTTTGCATTTTAATATCGTGTAATCTTAGACACACTTAAGATTTGGGCTTGCACACACCTTTCATGTTTTAGATCTATACTTTTCATCAAGGTTTAATTATCAAACTTGGGGTTTGACCAAGACAAACCCCCATCCACCATCAAACAATAATTTTGTTTTGCAAATTTATCACAAGTACAAATTTGGGAGAAAAGTTTTAGAAGTGTAGGAAGTGCAGATCCAAGACAAATCTCAATTTTTGATTTTCCAGAAAGGTAGTCTTGGACCCATTCACCCATGGGAAAATGAGTCACTGACAGCCTCCTGAAACTTCCTTTTTATGATAGGTGCACAATATTTAACCCTTTCTAGATCTCTTAGAACTTTTTTTTTCTATTAGTATTGACCTTTAGATTGATGTTTCAAGTTTGAATTAGCATAATTAGGTTGATTTACTATTTTTATTTTTCCTCCCAGAAGTGTTCTTTAGCCTTTTACCCTTGTCCTCAAGCATAAGGAAATTAAAAAATTCTCACATTGAGTTTATTCACCTAAGGGTTGTTAGTCAATTCTTTGTGGGGATCTCATTTCCTAATGAAAATAGGAAGATAGGGTCTATTATCACCCTCTTGACTTACCATTCCATTTTGGGGAACCCTATTTTTCTATGTTTAACCCCAAAAGATATTTAGATCCAAGGTTAAGTGGCTCACCTTCAAGGTTGCAAGTCAATATAATTCCCTTGTTGATCTAAATTCTAATTTTTTGTAGTGAAAGGTGGCTAATCCTAGTAAAACCCTAGGATTTCTTTTCCCACATTACAATTATTATGCTACCAAAATTGCTCTCGATATCTTTTTTGTGACGCTCATATAAAGACTTAAACTCTACAAGTGTATTAGAAAAATTGATTATTGAATAATATATTGAGTTTCTTTGGAGTGTGGTTTTGAAAATGAAAGGGCTTTCCCCACATAAATCATTGTGTTATAGTATATTATTTTTTTGTTTATTTCATTAATAACTATATGAATAATTTTATTTATACTCATACCTCTTATAGATTAGTGTAGGAAGTGTATTTTGCACATGTACCTCCTTTCAACATAATTATTAATAGGCCACTCATTGCCTCTTTGGGCTCACTTGGTCAAATAATTAAATCCCTTATTGATGTGAAAATGACTAAGTGGGGCTAACTCATGAAAATAATGTGTGGAACTCAAAGGTAAATAATAAACATATTGAATAACACAATCAATTAGAGTTATTGGAAAAAACTTATCTAATTTCTTATTCTCATATGCAAAATCTAAACATGTCACATTGGAAGATTGCAAATAAACATTAGGATCACATTTATATTGTATAATTTAAATAATCTTGGTGCAACAAAATTAGGAGGCAATAAATAGATAAAAACTTCAAAACAAGTGGTGTGTGATATGGGGGATTATATGTGATGAAATAATTATTAGGTGTATTGTTTACTTGCTTCTTAATAGAGGTCATATTTTGCATTAGTGTATCTAGTGTGGAAGTGGTGATAATATTGGTGTTAAGAGTGTGTGAGATGATATAAAAATTGTAATGAGGACTATAATGAAATTTAATTTCACAGTTGTGGAAGGAGGGGTCATTGTGCAAATTGGAGTGGACATGGGGTGAGAGGGAGGAATATGTGAGACATCAAATGGGAAGGAGGAGTGGTGTGAGACGTATGAGTATGAGGCATGTATGTGGATGGGTGAGAGTAAGAGGAACACTAATGGAGTTCAAAAGTAGATGAACCATTAGAAGTAGGTATATAATATGTAGGGGTGACTCTAAAAGAAATGATAAAATTAGTGGTAGTATACATATAAGTGGTAACTATGGAAGGATAAGGTTCAATAGAAGATGAAGAATGAAAGGATACAACATTTAAATAAGCCAACAAAGTACCTTGATACAATAAATAATATATGTGATAAGTGGAGCACTCACTAATGTTTGATGTAAAATACTTACCAATTATTGAGGAGCTTGAGGATTATAAAGTGCATCAAGTAATTATCTAGTAAGAGCAACATCTTCTTTAGCTATATATGTCTAGTGGTCATAGTCTTGTTGTCTTACATGCTCCTTTAAATTGTCCTCAACATGAGCACTAGGATGGACCTCATTATAATTTAATTGAGTAGCCATGCCAAGGTTGAAATGAGAACTCCTTTGTAATGGAATATTAGAATCCCAAGTAGCTTGTGGCTTGAATAAAGTAATATGTATAAGAAAGAGGAAGATGAAGCAATATAAATCACTTGCTAATTTGTAAAGTGAAAAATAAATAAGAAATTAAATATAAAAATTAAACCCTAGAGGTGAATCCAAGAGTGAGTAGGGTTTGAATAAGGTCACGTAATAAATCAAACGCCATAAGATAATAGGAGGCTATGGAGCAAAAATAAGAAAAGGAAATTATCAAACCCTAAATAAATATAAATATAAAATTAAACACTCCAAAATAAATAAATATGAAAATCATAATTTAGAAGGTAAAAACCATAAGAAATATTGGAGAAGTAAAATTCACAAAAATGTAGGGAAATAAAGTATGTTTTACATAAGACATAGTGTAATTAAATAAATGGAAACAAGCATAAAATTAACCTAGATCATTAGAGTTCCAAGGTAGATAATTACAATAAATTTATACAAATTAAATGCAAGGGTTAGGAAAACTTGTTGATTAATAAATGATGTTGAGCTTGTACATAATTGATTTGTTGCTATCCAAATATTAATGTCCTCAATTTGATAATTGACTCAAAAATCTCCATGGTTCAATTTTCCAAGTCCTACAAGTTTAATATTGAGTGACACAAACTTGATATGATGTTACAAATTGGTCTCTATTGTATGTGAATGATTTGACAAAATGAGAACCTATAAACTTGTTCATATATTCCTTCTTGCTATTTAAAACTATTAACATGTTGTATAGGGACATTGTTTATGAGTCCATTTATTTGATAGGTGAATGGGTTCTCCTAGTTCAAAGTCCTTTGGAAAGCCAAATTAATGGAAATGAGCTATGTTGAAGGAAACATACATGAATATATAAATGACCTAGATATGATGATGATATGGATCATTCTATTCTTTACTACCATTTAAAAATAATTTTTTTGTTCAATGGTTCTCCTTTTAATTGGATGCATAATTAAAACACATTAAATACCTTTAAACACCATAAAAAATAACATGTCACACAAAACATGTGTTATTCAATGCATAACAACTAGTAAAAGGGGGTATGAAACTTGGACTTTGAAAATTCAAAAATGTGAATTTAAAGTTTATTCTTCCATGTCTTGGGATCTAACCAAGTCCATCCTAATACATTTGAAAATAAACCTTGAATCTAAAATGATAAGTGAAAAGAACCACCTATTTCAGTTGTTAGGAAGAGTAGTGTCACTACTCATCAAGGGTCTCTTCCCACTCCCTCACAACCGATCACCAAATCTCTAGCTTGCTCTTCCCCTTCTCCACCTCCTTTTTTGAGGTAAAGGTCAAGGTCCCCTATTGCTCCTAATGTTGATTTGGACTCTTGTAACTAGCCTCCTTCTATAAGGCATAGATCTAGGTCTTCATACCCCTCTATTGTTGTGTCAAAAACTATTGATCAATCCATTGCAGTTGCTAACTAGTTTGATGTGTTGCCACAAAAGGATGACCCTTCATTCTCCTCTTTACCATGAATTTTAAAGTAATGTCTTGGAATGTAAGAGGGATCTCTCTCCCTCACCGTAAATATGGAGTTAAAGATGTGATTGTCAAGTGGGAACGTGATATTGTGTTCCTTCAAGAAGTTAAACTTGTTGCTTCGAGTCTTTCTTGTTCTTTGTCCAATGTTTGGAGGAATGTTGTGCTCTTCCATACATTGCATAGCGAAGTTAGTGGGAGTAGGAATTGGTTTAGCTTCTTGGATTCATAAGTTTTCCATTGATAGAGGTGAGGAATCTTCACATAGTTGTGTGTGGGTCCTAACCTTTATTAATGGCCAACCTATTGGGTTCTTCTCCGTTTATACTCCTAATTCAACAAAACATAGAAGTGTATTGTGGGATCGGATATCAAAAACCTCCCTAATGTTGATTGGGTTATAGGAGGTGATTTTAATATGGTAGAATTCCACAGAGACCAAAGTTGGAAAAGTCATTTTAAATTAAGAAATGAATATTTTGACAAATGGTTGTCTTGTATAAATTTTGTGGGGGTGATTGACCCTATCCACACTAATAGCTCCAATCAGGGCTGCAATTGGTTTGCATGGTCCAATTGCATATTTGGGGATGATAGAAATTTGAGCAGACTTGAATTTTTTTACATTTCTCCTAACCTTCATGTCATCCATGAATCCCCTAGTTGTAGTGTGAGAGTGGATTATTCTAGTTCTCTTTTAGACCACTTTACCATATTCTTTTCTATTTCAAAAAATGCTAACAATAAAATGGAGTCCAATCTGCCCTATAAACTCAATAATTCTCATCTAAAAAATCCTTCTTATGTGGATGCTCTTGTTGTAATTTGGAATTCTATACCCAAACCAAGTGAAGGAGATTATTAGAGGGAGTGGTGGAATCTAGCCATTTTTTGTTGTGTTAAGTTCCTGTGAGCTTTTGGTAAGAGACTAGTTTAGCAACAAAAACGTAAGGAGAAATATTTAAAGGTGAAACTTGAATGTCATAGGAAGCTACTCAATGCTGATCCACAACAATATTGCATTGCAATATTCCATAGCATCTTTAGAGACTCATCTTCAAAAAATTGATTCCTACAAAGGACCAGGAGCAAAAATAAGAGCCAAACTTCATTGGATTAAGGAAGGTAATAAAGGCTCTAAATAAGTTTCTTTAAATTTTTGAACTATAAACATAAGAAGGATTATATTGGAGCTATTCAAGATGACTTTGGTCATGTGCATACCATTCCTAAAGAGGTTATGAACCTATTTCAGAACTTTTATGAGAATTTTTTCAAGGAAGACTTTCATTGGCAAGATACTCAACCAATTCTGGAAGATATGATCAAAGAAATTATTCCCAAGAAGGTAGATACTTGGTATAGTAAATTTTTTGGATCGAGAAATTTCTATGGAAGATTTATAACATGCTACTTTTTCAATTCCTTCCAACAAGAGCCCTGGGATGGATGGGTTGTTAGTGTAATTTTACCAAACTATGTGGTAACACATTAAAGATGATTTCTATTTGGTTTACATGGAGGCATTAGCTCAAGGTTCCTTAGATCCTAATATTAATAAGTTGCTTATTAAACTCATTCCTAAAGGGAAGATTGAAGAATCCATTGTTGGTTGGCATCCCATAACCTTATTGAACACTTCTGACAAAATTCTTGCTAAAGCTATTGCTTCTAGAATTAAGTCGATGGTGAAAGAGATTGTTAGACCAAAAAAATGGGTTCCTTAGAGGGATGATAGCTTGATTCTTGCATGGAAAAAATATTGAATGGGATCAACAATGAAGAAAAAATTCTTTATTGGTGAAGCTTTATTTTGATAAATCCTATGAGAGAATTTGATGAAGTTGTATTCTTAAAATGCTTCATTGGGTAGGTTTTGGTCCTCAGATCTGCAAACATATCCAAATGTTGTTCAAGGATGATAATTCTCATCTAGTGGTTACCAAGGAATTATCAAATTCATTTCCCTTCCAACATTCTATAAGACAAGGTTTCCCATTATCACCCTTTCTTTATGTGCTTTCTCAAGATGCTCTTGGGTATTTGCTGCAAAAGTATAATCATATGTATTTAATACAAGGTGTTTTGATACCAAATGATGCATTTGTTATTGAATCAAACTTTACTAATGATAGAATGCTTTTTCTTCAAAATTCTAAAGAAGAGATTCATAGTGTGATGCGGGTACTTGAACTTCATTGTGTTGTTTTTGGTTCTAAATTGGCTCATCACAAAACTAAATTTTTGATGGTAAAAATTGGTCTCGTTCTAGACTAGATACCAAAAGAATGGAAACAAATTAAACATGGAGAAATTTCTTGCTACTTGGGGATTCCCTTTGGACTTGGTGTTATACTTTTTGATATGTGGAAATGGTTTTTTGATAAGTTGAAAAATAAGATTTTCTCTTGGGGGAATAGATTTTTGTCTCTAGCTGGAAAGATTCAAGTGGTGAATCATTTATTTCTAGCCTCTCATGTTTATTATTCCTTGAAAATAGGTCAAATAGGGTGCTCCACCTTTTAGGAGATGGAACACTAAGGTAGGGTTTTAGGACCTTTCCACCTATTTCCTCTAAATTTCATTCAAGGAAACCTTAGAGATCTCAATCTAGGGATGGAATGAGGGAAAGAGATATACAATAAGGTATCCTAGGGTGTGATTAAAGATAATAAAGGGTGTTCACCACCAAGCAATGGATTGGAAAGACAAGAAATGCACTGATATGCAGAAATTAAGTTATATGACCTAGAAAATGAACTTAAATCAGAACAATAAATTGGAGATAAATAGAGGTGCACCTAGAAACTGAAGAGGCTTGAATGAGGGTTTGAAATCCTAGAAATATTGAATTTTAATGCAAACTGGGACTCATACACTAGTAGGGGTTATTTATTCCCAGTTTAGGGTATCGGGTCAGAACTAGAATCTGGAACTGCTAAACCAAGATCTACATAAAATACTTGAAATTTGGTACACTAGGAATCATACGCCATACGTGGTGATTTAGTGCCCATATCAAGGTTGATCGAAAACTCTAGAATTCTGTAGTGATATTCTGTAGCTTCTCTCCTATCAAATCTCTAAGTCTAAAACACTGAATTGCAACTTGTAGGTGACTTTTCGTGATCCTGCAATGTAGATCACAACTTGACAAATTTTCTCCAATCTTGCTCTTTAATTGATCTTCAACCTAGATCTACAAATCACACATCAAAGAGAGGGGGAAATCATTGTTTTGGTAGTAGACAGGGGTTTTCCTTGGTCAAACCTCATTTTAGAAATCAAACCTTGAAATGAATAGAAATAGAATGAAGGAATGATGAATGAACAAATATGTTATGTTGTAACTCACCAAACCCTTGAAAAAAGGTTACAATATTATATGTAATGACTAGCATGAATGTAGATTTTGACTCTTGCTTGAAGGATGGATCTCAACTTCAATGCTTGCTTGAATCATAAAACCCTACATCATAATTCTTAGCTCAAAAACAAACATGATGCATGATGACTTTGACATGATACTTGATTCTTGAATAGTGCTCCAAAATGATTGATAATAAACTCTTGAATACTCTTGAATGCTCTTGTAATCATAAAATTTCTATAGGAATGCTCTCATTAATTTGTTAGGAGAAAATATGTGAATTAACCTTGTATTTTTATACTTGCTTATGCCAAATTTCTTGAATTTATAACACTACAAGGTGACATTAGATCTAGGAGAATAAAATCCCACCAAGAATTGAATTCAAATTTAGGTCAAAGCTAAGTAGGACTCATACACCAGTTGGGGCGTATGAGTCCTAGTAGGCTAAGCTCAACACACAAATTTCAAGAAATGTTTACTTTAATGTCAAATTCAAGTTCAAGACCTGAAACTTAGCTGGGAACCATATGTCCAAGATGGTGTATGAGTCCTAGATCACTAAATCAGAGCCATACACACCAAAAACATTAAATTATGATTGGATACTTGATATGTATTGGGATTATCCTTGGAAATATGCATTAACTAAGGCTTGTGGATGAAAAATAGGACCAAATAAGGCATAAAGAAGCCCAATTTGAGCAGGGAGGGCCCAAAAAAGTTTGAAAATGTAGAGATATAAATTTCCCTACACTACATTTAGTCCCCACTTTAGTGAGAGGAGGAAATTGCTTCAAACTCACACTAAAGTAGACAAACTCACATCAAGAGGGGTCCAAGTGTGTTGGAAGCCTTGCAACATGAGCATGAAGTATGGATGGTTTGTGTTGGTTGTTCCTATGTTGTCATTGATGTCAACATGGTGATAACTATATGGGAAGACTTCTTGGTTTACCAGAAGTTGTTCTTTGTCGGTAATACCCTTTTGTGATGGGTCAGTGTGTTGGTATTTGAGTCTGGAATTTACCACAAGATCTGATATGACTCTAATCTCCTAACCATATTTTTTTGGCTCATTCAAACAACTATATCCTAGATCTTGAGATTTCTTTTATTGTGAAAAGAAAGTTATCTCTGATAGAGTTTAACTCTATATTTTACTGTTGTTATGTGTGTGTCATATTATGTTGGAGACTTCACATTCTACTAAGCAAGGAAAAATTTAGTGGTGAATCTTCACCAGTTGGTGAATAATTGAAATCGAGACCTCTAGAAATGACGAATAGTACAAGCTAAAAAAGAGATTAAATTGCCAGGTTTTTACAAAAAAATAATTTCATCTCGATTAATTCACCTATGCATTATTTTTTAAACTAATAAATCGAAGTGATTCACCATGTAAATGATGCATCACTGGAACTAATTTCGCCAGTAGTTTATATTGTAATTGTAGACACATAAAATATACTAATTGACATTGTGCACTTGATCCCAATTAACTAACATTGTTTCGTCCTGAATCACCTCTTAAGCTTATCATCACTATTTGTCCCTTAATTAAATAAATAATCATTTATCTAATTAAGTCATCATCTCTTGTTAATTAAATAAATCAATTTTATTTAATTAATTTTGTAATCCCCCTTTTAATTAAATAATACATTTTATTTAATTAAATCTCTAAG
This sequence comes from Sequoia sempervirens, assembly GCA_007258455.2. Classification (NCBI taxonomy): domain Eukaryota; kingdom Viridiplantae; phylum Streptophyta; class Pinopsida; order Cupressales; family Cupressaceae; genus Sequoia; species Sequoia sempervirens. The sequence goes on from VDFB02283349.1 coordinate 40,557, forward strand.
TCATTCTATTAAATTAAATCAATCTTTATCCAACATCATCCCTCTTTAGTTAAATAAATCAAAATATTTATTTAATTAAATCTAAATCATTATTCCTCTCTTTTTGATTTAAATTAATCCAAAAATCTAAGTCAAAAGTCAAAATCAGCTAATCTCCTTTAAATTAATCAAATCCTGATTAATTTAATCCTAATCACTCAAATCCTCTAGATTTTGTAACTTACACATGAAAATCAATTTAATTGATTTATAAATCATCTATTTTCATTCAAAAAGGCATCCAAGTGGGAATATTCCTCAAATTTGAAATCTCCCCCTCAAAAGGACTTGTCCCTTTCAACAAAGAATTTAAAATCTCTTACATGTCCTTTTTTTGAGCCATGTGCATTTGCTTCACCTTTCAACTCATTCTTCAAGCCATATTTTGAATTTGAATCTCCCCCCTCTTTGCACATTCTTCAAACTGTGTTCATTCCTCAACCATTCACATGATGACATGTTGCTTCTTCTCATTTATTGAAAATTAATCCCACAATGCTCTATTTTGAACATTCATACATCTTCTCATTCTATAAATGAGGAGCTCATCTCCTCATTTCATCATCCACAATTTGAGTAAATTTACTCTACTCAAATCCATAGCAATTTATCATCAATTTCATCCAAGCATAGTTAGGTTTTATGCGGTTTTTCATCTTGGAGCATACATCAAGCATCAACAAAGTGGACCACTCTTCATCACATATCAACTTTGCATCATTGGAGTTGGGAAAGAGCCAATTTTCACATCAAATTGGCACCAATTCCCTCAAGAGATTAGGAGTTTGTTGGCTTTAGAATAGATTTTGATATGCTTTCAAGTTTCATTGTGTTCTTCCTTTCATTTTCTATCTCTTTTGCTATTCAAATTAATTTCTTGAGGAACCCTTATTCTTGCTTGCATTTGATCTCCTAATGTATTCATTTATTGTGTTTTGCAGGTATTTGAATTAGGGTTCACATTTTGGTGCTAGAAGGAGGGGTTGAATTACAAATCTAACACGTTTTTTTATAAAATTTCGCTATTTTTTGACAATACTATTCATTAATCCCCATTTTTTTAGCGCATATGATCACTATTTTAGCGCTTTTAGAGTCAGTTTTAAAATGACCATATCTTGGTCATACGAAGGTCTTTTTTGATACTTTTTTTTTTGAAATGGGGTAGAATTTCGTAAGCTATCCAATGGTGTAGGTGTTTCTTAACTATTAATGAGTTAAAATTTTCAAATTTGCATCTAAAGTCAAAACACATGATAACTTGGCCTAAGTTTTAGGGTGTTTTGGTTAATGATTCATCTAACCCCTATATTCTTTTGTTTCTTGATCTCATCTAACATTTTTATCACTTTTGTAGGTTAGGAAATCAAAAAGGGGAGGAGAAAAAAGAAAAAAAAATCAAAGCTTCTTATTACATCATTTCTCTATTGTATCAAGTTTCTTTAGACACTCTTGGAAGAAATTATAATTCCAAGTTTAAAGGATTGTATCACTTCAAGCTTTTAGGACTCAATAGATTTCAATTTGGGCTCTAAAAAGAACAATACAAAAGGCTTAAAATGAACATTAGAACTATAACTTACTAGATTTTGTTTTCTTGGATTAACAAATTGAACAAATGTCTTTCACTTGTGATTTGGTGCTCTAAAAAGAACTCACATATTGATTTGAGGATTTAAAAAGAACAAGTGCAACTTTGTTTGTTGTGAGAGCTTACTTAAACTAAGGGCATTGAAAAAGGATGTATGCGCTTGTCTCGCGCTTTATAGCGATCTTGAGAATCAAAAGGCATTTTTCATGACTTTAGGGTGAGACAAAGCAATCACCTACACACTTCAATTTGGGTTTAAAATTGAACAAAATCTTGTGCGAGTGTGAGTAGAGCATCATCACGTATATTCTCTCTCTTTGTGCCGTAAAGATTGATCAAGTTACAGATTTTGTCTTTGCTTGCTTTTGTTTATCTTAGAGGGCCTGACTTGGGGAAAAAGTACTCACCCAAGGGAACGAATCAACTGGTAACACTCTAAAGCCAAGAGTATTTTCCAACCGGTATATAAATGTGGATATATGGAGTAAACACCAATATCACGCGGTTGATTCCGACAAGATGGATCTGAAAGGGGACTCTTGCCATATGGGTGAACTCCTACGAACGAAAAAGTCCTTACTAAAACCCATATGTTAGAATTTTTCAAAATCCTTTAATCTATTCGTTGGTGCAAGAGAGGTCATTCTGAAGCCGCCCCACTTTTACGGTCTTCAAGTAGAAATGAAAAGCATGCCATGGGAGTTTCATGGGTGTTAATGCTTGGCTGCCCCATATAAGTGAGTGTCATGGAGGGGAGCCAGTGGGGTCAAGCATCTAACCATTAGCTAGAGATAAGCGTAGCTGGACTTGTCCAAGTGGGAATCCAACAAATATTGTCTTACACATCCATAGGATTGTACTTATTCTTGGGTTACAAAATGCATTGCTTGATCAAGAACATCTTGAAAACAAACACTTAACATTATCCAAATTTCAAACCCTTTTGGAGACAAATACCATTGACTCAATCTATATGTTATTGCTTTCCCTTGGGATCCACATCCTTAGAGGTTTCTAAACATTGGATTATATCTCAATTTGTCTCCTTAAGTAAACAATAGGAAAACCCTTGCCTTAACTTCATTGAATTTCCACATAACATATCTTGTGGGATTTGAAGAAGGTAAGACATTGGACATCTTAGTTTGAAAGCCTAATCAAAGAAAGTGTTTTTGGTAAAAATAAAGACATTAAGCAAAGCTAAACAAAAAAAAAACTTTCATGTGTGATTGAAGACTCACGATTCTCAAGAAAATCCAAATCATGAGGTCATTTGCCCAAAATTTGAAAATGTTTGTTCAAAAGAAATCATTCTTTGGTTATAAAGGTCTTTAGAAAGCATTTGCATGTTCTTCAATACCTAGGTCTAGGCAAACAAAGTGTCTTTTTTAGGTTCATCTTAGGATCAAAACATATCAAAATCTTTTTCATCCATCCTCCAAAAACATCAAAACAAACATCATCTCACAACTCACCTTTTGGGAAATCTTGAAATCATCCTTGCTACTAGGCTTTTGGACAAAAATCTAGATCATCAAAATCTTTGAGATTAAAATTCTTAAAAACATCATCAAAATCACCTTTGGCTAAATATGTGTAGATGCATCCTTTTACATATGCTTAGTCAAAGTCATCAAAATCATCTTGTTTAGCTTAGTATATGTGGATGAATCCTTCTTCATATGCTTAGTGAAACTATCATCTTGTTTGGATAGGTATGGGTAGATGTGTCCTTCTCCCCACACATATTCAAATTATCATCTCTTGAACAAAGCTATCCCTTAGATCATCATCCAACATCTTAGGGTCTTCTTGTTCAAAATCAAAACAATCAAAACCAATCAAGATCAAGGACAAAATCAAAGGGAAAAATCAAAATCAAAAATCTGAAACATATCCGAAAGTCCAAAAAGCCTAGCATCTCACATCAAGATTGATCAAAATACCATAACATCCACATTATCCATCCCTCACATCATCACCACATCATGATCTTGGATCTTCAAGGCATCTTAGAACTTTCAACTTTGGGCATAAAGTAAAGATCAATCAAAAGAATTAAGAGATTCATCTCCCATATTCTCAAAAATTGATCCTTGTTTTATGGTTCTAACTAGATCTCAATACAAGAAGTGTATGGAAGCCAACAAAGAAACACCCGCATCAAACGATCTTAGCCAAACAAACGAAAAAATAAATCTCGTCGAATCAAGTAATCCTTTGACCCTCTCATCATCACAAAATCCACAAGAAGAAAACCAAGGAGAAGATCTTACCTTTGGAATGTCTTGCAAGGAAATGACTAAGATGCTCCAAAATCTGGATAATCATAGAATCATCAACATCATGATGAGGCTCAACCCTTCATTATACATGCTTGAGCTAGCAAAACAAGGGGCCAAATTACCTTCGGATTTTGATGTGAGTACTATAGTTGAGACATATTTTCCTCCAATCTCATCCACCATTCCCATCTCATCTACACCCCATCCCAAAACATCATGCAAAACATTCCACAAATCATGACATCTTTTGCTCCAACCCAACCCAACGTTAACAAGGGAAATGCATTTCTCAATGCTCTACAAGCACACCCCCTTGTTAATAATCAAAACCTGGATGCAAACACCACCTTGGAACAAAACATACTTGAAAACCCATTACATAAGAATGTTCCTCTCACCTTCCATCATGATCCATCATCATCATACTTTCGTGCCTCAAACTCCTCTCCTCAAAAATTCACAAGAGGAAGGGGACATGTTCGCATCAGGGGGCATCTTTGACACCACAACATTTTCACAAGAACTTGCACCCCTCACATTCCCACCTCTTCCACCATTACCATCATCATCCACATCACTCCTTGGTTTAGGGCTTCCCCCTCTATTGAATATCAATCAAACCACTATCCCAAATATCAATCAAAGCATCGTACCAAATGCTCAAACTTTGTCGTTGATATCACAACAACAAATGACAAACACACAAGCAATCGCAACATCATCAAACACTCCCTTAACATCGCAAAACATGATCTCTCAAGGACCAACCATATCAACAACACCATCCATCATGAACACCACCTTTACAAATACCATCCCAAATCCACCACCACCACCACCAACTTTCCACAACATCAAGCCAAATATGATGGCATTGCAAGCTGCTTTCCAACGAGGATACCAACAAGTGCATAAACAAAAAGCCGTACACCTAGCTGCTCAGCAAGCTACTCAAGTTGCACAAGCTGCCCAAGCTGCACAAGCCGCATTACAAGCGCAACAAGCAACAAGCTCAAGCTTTATTGCAACAACAACAACAACAAGAAGTGCGCAAGCATTACAAGCACAAAAGGTTGCTAAAGCACAACTTTTATTGCAACAAAGCAACACAAGCACAAGCTCAGCGCATATCAGGGCACAAGCCCAATATCAAGCACTCCTGGAACAAAGACAAAGCACCACAATTGCAAGCATATCAACAAGCATTAAAGTAATATCAAGAGCACAGAAAGCGGCGAATGGCGCCAACAACAAGTGTTGTTGGAACAACAACAAGTGTTGGGAACAACAACAAGCACAATAACAAGCATTGTTAGAACAACAACAAGCACAATAGTAAGCACAAATCTTAGCACAACAACAACAAGATCAATAATAGCTTTATTCATACAAAAGTAGGTGGAAGCCTACCTCGCTGGAGAACATACATACCATCAAACAACACACCGACAACCCACTCATCCAACCCATGATTGAAACACCCCAAAACACTTTCATCCCACCCCTGATCCACAAAATGATGTAACACAAATTAGATTACTCTCGCAACAAGTGCTTGATCTTCAATTAGGGTGAACAACCAAAACCAAGCAACTTGTGTCCCTATCCATTTGATAGAGCTTGGTAATAAAACCATTCCCCAAGGGATTTGAAATCCCCAAATTTGACAAATATCGAGGGATGGGAAACCCTGAAGATCACATCATGGAATTCTAGGTTCATTGCATCGAGGTCGCATATGACGATACTTATCTAATGTGGATATTTCCTAGGAGCTTAGCAGGCCACGCTATGGAATGGTTCTCTCGTCTACCTTCAGGCATTAAAACATTTCAAGAAATTATAGATGCATTCATTAAGAACTATGCATGCAACATCGCAATGGATGTTAGTCTAGAAGAACTTTCAGCTCTGAAACAAGTAAAGGGAGAATCATTTGCCTCATTCCTACAACGATGGCGATCCAAGGGAAATCAGAGCAAGTGGACCATGCCAGAAGAACAACAAGTTTGCACCATCATAGCCAACCTTGAAGGCTGCTTGGCATTTCATCTCAAGGTTCAGGGTATCACCACATATGATCAATTGATCCCTAAAGCGCTTAGCATTGAAAGAGCCCTTGTGACTCAACCCACTGAATCAAAATCTTATCACGAACAGCAAAATAACTGCCCACCATCAAATTACAATGATAAACCTCGCACGTGAGCAAGGAACAAAAACATCACTAATGATGGCATCGTTGATGCCAAGGTGGTCATTAGTGGTCCACGCCAAAATACACCCACACCACAAACTCAAACACAACACCAAAACAATCATCACATGACATACCATCCAAACAACAATCCAACCATCAATAATTTCAATGACCAAAGAGGACCACCTCAACACAAAACTTATCCCAAACGAAAATACACTACTTTGGGGGAACCACTTGAGGACATCATGAAAAAGTTGATAGATGAAAAACTCATCCAACCTCCTACATTTGAGAATTACCAAGAACCCGATGTCAAACCTCCTTGGTACAACGAGAATCAACTTTGTGAATTTCATAAAATCAAAGGCCACACCACAAACAGTTGCATGCGACTCAAAAACATCATCCAAGATCTCATTGATAAGAGAATCATAAACGTGGAACAACCTACGGGAAATCAGGACCTTAAGATATACACGAATTTGATTCCGAATCATAGCAACAAAGGGAATAAAAATGATAAAGGGAAGGGCAGTGTAAATCATATTTATGAATCAGTCGTTGCCTCCCTAAATGAAGACTGCATGGTCATCACCATCAAGGCACCGATGCCAAAGATTGTGGAGTCACCACAAGAGGCGGCAAAGTCACCATCACAGGATCATCCCAACCAAATAGAGTCCCTTCATCTAGATTTGTTCCGCATGGTTACAATGTTGTAGACCAACTTAAGAAAATGCTAGCACACATATCCATCATGGAGTTGTTAAAAATATCATCAGCTCATAAAAAGATCCTTGAGGAAGCATTAGCCTCATCAACTGTCCCTGCAGATCTCGATGCGGAACAATTCCAAGCTATGGTCAGAAATATCATAACACCTAATCTCATTACATTCTTTGACCAAGATTTTCCTGCCCAACCATCTCATAACCGTGCACTTCACTTGGAAGTCATTGTAAATAAGAGCAAAATCAAAAGGGTCCTAGTGGATGGAGGTGCAGGTTTGAATATATGTTCTCTTGGCCTCATCAAGCAGTTGAAAATATCAGAAGATTCCATTGACAAAAGGAAAGGCATCATGATAAGAGCATACAATGATGAAGAAAGAGTGTCTCAAGGCACGATTAAACTCCCTATTCAAGTAGGGCCGACTCTCATGGAAACCACTTGTCAGGTCTTGGACCTTGATTTTCCATATAACATCCTCCTAGGACGTCCATGGATTCATGCGACGAAAGTAGTAGCATCAACCTTCCACCAATGTGTGAAATTTACATGTAATGGACAAGAAGTTACCATCCATGGAGATCTCGAACCTTTTTCATACTGCAAAAATCTTGAAGCAAAATATTACAAAATCCCCCAAATACCAAAAAATGATGAGGGCCCATCCACGCCATACATTGATCCTACCACCCTCACATTCACTTGTGAGACAGAGACACCCGCCATTCCCACCATCTCTGACATCAAGCTCATCATCCAGGAGGACGGTTGTGGAAGCTACAAGCTCCCTAACAATGATTTTGTGATAGGAGAGTTACCACAATCTCCTAGATCACGAGGATGCCCACAACAAAATCAAGCTTCCATATCTCAAAAGTCTCTTGAAAACTATCCTAAATTCACAAGCTGGGGAGATCTTGACTAGGAGGACATTGAGACAGATCCATCACATATGCTATACCAAGATGAGAGACCAACAACTAATTTACCAATTGATGAAAGAAGCAAAGGTTTCCAAATGATGCTTGTAATGGGTTACAATAGAAATCAATGACTGGGACAAAAAGATAATGGCCTTATAATACCTGTCATGCCAAAGACATGACCGATAAGAAATCTTGGCCTTGGATGTACCCCTCCGAGTATAACCATATGTGGTTGAAGTCCTCCAGTTAGAAAGGTTAACATTTCTCCTCAGCCAATAGCAGCAAAAGTACGTTCATCAACCTCCATAGGTAGAGACATACATAACTTTATAACTGAGGTCTATATTAGTAGCGATGATGAGGACCCCATATCCAATCTACCTAGGTTGTTTGAGGATACCACCCTTTGCATGATTAGTACCTTATCTTTCGAATCCGACCATCAAAATCATGAGATTTGCCTAGTCTATCCCAAACTCATCGACTACGACCAACGAGGACCACCAGTTCTTGATACATTCAAAAACGATGAGGTGCTCTCAGAATTCATGGGATTGAGGGATAACATTCCAGATGGAGATCATAAGGCAGGGTTTATAATGGAGTTGGACACACATGCCTATTACGGGGAAACGATTGAATCCTTCAGTCACAAAAGTGAGAAACTAAGAATCATATCCAAGTCCTTGAGTGAAAACCACACTGTGGCACTCTCTAACAAGAAAATAGTAAAAAGAAAGGATGCATCTATCGGTGAAAACCTCTTTGAGGCACCCAAGGATGAAGGATTCAATCTTCCTTTAAGGGCTATTCATCAAGAGAAATCAAAATTTTTGGCCGAAAAGTACAATCCTGTCAACCTAGGAACAAAAGAGACTCCACATATCACATTCTACACAGAATCACTATTGTCAGAAGAGTAAGAACTCCTAGCAGCATTCCTAAGGGAGAGGCAAATAAACTTCGCATGGAGTTATGTTGACATGCCAAGGCTTGATCTAGAGACCATGGTCCATCACTTAGTGGTATATCCAGATGCAAAACCTGTCAAACAAAAGCTTCAAAAAATGCATCCTCAGATCACCTTACTCGTCAAAATGGAGCTCAAAAATTTGTTAGATGTAGGATTTATCTGACCAATCGATTATCCAGAATGGGTATCAAACCTGGTACCTGTTTCAAACCTAATGGAGCCATTCGAATATGCATAGACTTCAGAGATTTGAACAAGGCATGTCCAAAAGATGACTTCCCACTTCCTAACATTGACATGATAATGGATATGACAGTGGGACATGAGATGTTATCATTGATGGATATATTTTTAGGATATAATCAAATCATGATAGCTAAGGAAGACCAACATAAAACAACATTCACTTGCCCATGGGGGACTTATTGCTAGAACATGATGCCATTCGGCCTAAAAAATGCAGGAGCAACATATTAAAGGGCCATGACATTGATCTTCCATGATATGATCCATAAAATAGTTGAGGACTATGTTGACGACATCCTAGCTAAGTCCAGAAAAAGACAAGATCACATAGCGACCTTGAGTGCTATCTTTGACAGATTGGAGGAATACAAAGTTAGACTAAACCCAAAGTGTGTATTCAGCGTACTCAGGTAAACTGCTAGGATACATAGTATCGATGAGGGTTATTGAATCGGATCCAACAAAAGTGAAAGCAATCCTTGAAATGGAAGCACCAAAGACACTAAAACAATTAAGAGGCCTCCAAGGCAGAATCCAATCCATTCAAAGGTTCATAGTGCAGTTAGTAGACAAACAAAATCCATATTCTCACCTACTCCACAAGGGAGTAGCATACAAATGGGATGATAAATGTGAAGAGACATTCAACAAAATCAAGGAATATCTACTGACACTGCCAGTCTTAATGCTACCTATCCCAAAGAAGCCATTGATTTTATATGTGTCAGCAACAGCAGCAGCCCTTGGAGCTCTTCAAGCCCAACATTATGAAAATGGAACCAAGAGGGCTATCTACTACATCAGTAGGACAATGGTTGGACATGAGCTAAACTATTCATTTATCGAGAAAGCATGTCATGATGATGTTTTACCTCTCAAAATTAGGACATTACATGTTGGCACACAAGATAAATCTCATCACCAAAATTGATCCCTCAAGTATCTACTATCAAAGGAAATGCTCCTGACAGGGAATGGAAAATGGTAATGATATTATCGAACTATGACTCAAGTATATGTGGAAAGAAAGCAATCAAGGGACAAGTCATCGCACATCAATTAGCAAAAGCACCTATTTATTAATCCTGCTTGCCTCAAAATTTCTAGATGAGTCCATTTTAACTACCTCATAGCTAATCATTGGAAACTGTACTTTGATGGTTCATATACACAACATGGATCAGGAGTTGGTGTCTTCTTCATCACCCCACAAGGGGATTGCATACCAAGGTCATACAAACTACCATTTCCTTTCACCAACAACATCGCGGAATACAAGGCTTTGACTATAGGTCTCAGGATAGCAGTGCAATGGAACATCATAGCTCTAAAAGTGTATGGAGACTCTTAATTAATCATAAATCAAGTCAATGATGAATATCAAACCAAGGACGACAAACTCACTCCATACAATAAATTGGTGGAGACTCTAAAGGAATCCTTCATTGAAATCACATTTGAAAAGATTCCTAGAGCTAACAATAGAGTAGCAGATGCCATGGCAACAATTGGGTCCCTACTGGACATCCCTAACAATGTTCCAAAATATGAATTCTTGATTGAGCAGCTTCTCATCCCAGCATTCAAGGTACCAGAATTAGAATATGTGTGTGAAATCATTGGTCCTAGCGATCCTTGGTATCATGATATCTATACTTATCTTCACATAGGAGTTACCGCTAACCGCCAGACCTAAAGTGAACCTTTGTAAAAAAGGCATCTAGATTTGTTATCCTAGGAGATACTCTATACCATAGGAGCATAGAAGGAACCCTATTATGCTGCCTAAATGTTGAGGAGGCATTAACTACTCTAAATGAAGTACATAACAATATTTGTGGTTCACACTCAAGTGGAATGACCATAGCCAAGAAACTGTTGAGGATGGGGTATTATTGGCCTATAATGGAAAGAGAGGCACATGACTACATCAAGAGGTGTCTACAATGTCAAAAGCATGGGGACCTCATCCATGCTCCGGCTCAAGAGCTCCATCCTATTGTTACACCATGGCCCTTCTACCGTAGTGAGACTCGAGCCTCACATTGGGAAAATCACACCACCTCATCCAATGGCCACAAATTTATCATAATTGCAATTGAGTACTTCACAAAGTGGGTGGAAGCCATACCCATGACGTATATCATTGGGAAGTAGATCTCAAAATTTATCTTGAACTATCTCATCTATCATTACGGTATCCCCCAAGCCATCATCTCAGATAATGGGACACCATTCAAGAACTAGGAGGTCTGTGACTTGTGCGAGAAATTCAAAATCTAGCATCGCTTCTTCACCCCGTACTATCCCCAAGGCAATGGCCAAGTAGAAGCTACAAACAAAACTATCCTCAAAATCCTCAAGAAAATAGTCAATGACGTAGTTGCAACTTAATCCCGCCCTCTGGGCCTATCGAACCAGCATCCGCACACCCACTGACACCACTCCCTTCTCCTTGGTCTACGGATCAGAAGTGGTACTCCCAATTGAGATCGAGCTCCCATCCTTCAAGATATCACTGCAAAACCTCATCACAAATGAAGAATACAGAATATCAAGATTGAATGAGCTGGAGTTGTTGGAGTAGAGACGTATAGATGCTCTAAATCACTTACAAGTATATCAGAATAGAATCAAAAGGAGTTACAATAAGAAAACCAGAAGTAGGACGTTCCAAGTCGGAGAACTACTCTTAAAAGAGAATCAAAAGAATGTCCCAAACCCAAGCAGCAAAGGCAAGTTCAAACCTAATTGGTTAGGACCTTTCATCGTCATAGCAAGTTACAAATCAGGGGCATATCAGTTATCAACACCCGAAGGGGAACCTCTGTAGGAGCCCATGAATAGCTCCCATCTCAAAAAGTTTTATGCCTAAAATCTTTCAAGGTATAGAACCAAAAATCCAAAAAAATTAGAAAAAGTCCTGAAAAAATGGTTACCTTGGAGAAAACCTGGCAAACAGGCATCTTGGTAACAACAATTTTTTTTTTTAAAAAAGCAAAAAAATCCAAAAAATATCAAAAAAAGGATAAAAATTAGTAAAGAATCATCCTCTAGTGAGAACCACTCTGGTGGCACTTTGGGCAAGTACCTTGGTGAAAACCTGGCAAACAAGCGCCATGTGTAAATAAGCACTTTCCATCCACCAAGATCTTTACGGCTTCTTCTACATCTTCCATTCATTTCGCTTCCATCATCCATTGCATCTAGATCTCCATTCATCATTCATCCACTCGCATCTACACCATAGTTTGGTCCTGTTTTCTTATCGCGATCCCTCCTAGTACTACTCGGCCCATCCTCAAGGTCAGTCTGTCCTGCCTTTATCAGAGTAGTCTATTACATCATGCTGGGGGCACATTCTCATTGGATCGGATTTGTGTATGATCTTAAGGTCCTCAAATCAGAAAATCCAAAAACATTCAAAACATATCAAAATCCAAAAACATTCACAAAACATCAAAATCTCAAAAAATAGGTCAAAAAGTCATTCAAAATGTCAAAAATAGAGTCGTCTTGTCGAACTACATCGTCTCTGAGCTTCAACGTAGGCAAGGTTGATCTTTGATCATCCCTCAAGACATTTAGGTCAGTCCTATAGGAGTTCGTCATAATAAACTGACATCTCATCGTGTGTATCATCATCTGTAAATCGGTCAAGTCGTCAGTCGAACTACGTGGTCTCTGCGTGTATAACGTAGGCAAGGCTAATCTGTTGATGAGCCCTCGAGGCTAGGATGTAGATCCTTAGGTTAGTCTCTTGGTCAAAATCTCGAGCTTACCAAAAACATTGGAAAATCAAAAATCAAAACATTTAAAAATATCAAAAAAAATACCAAAAAAAAGAATATATAAAACATTGCAAAACTCCAAAAACATCCAAATATTTGAAAAATCCATCCATCTCATCTCTAGCTTGCCATAATAACACCATCCATAATAAACTGATCATCGTCCTCAACCTTTGGTGAAATAGTTAGAAACAAGCCTAGCAGATTAAAAACCAGAACTCCAAAACATCAAGTCTCAAGTCTAAGTTAGTGTGTAAGCAAGTTGGTCAATTCTTTATGTCGATAGTCCATCATCCACATAGTCCCATATCAATCATCTCATAACATCATGTCATAGGATGAATCCTTCCTACAAGGGGCATTATTTATTAGAAGGAACACTTTGGATAAACAAAATGACGTGCTGCCATCCACCAACATGTCCTAGGATGTATCCTTCCTACAATGGGCATTATCTTTTAGCAATAAGTTTCGGTTCTTATCCTTAAAGACACATTCCCTTTTGGTTAGCAATGTTGAAAGAACATCA
>VDFB02283351.1:0-15927 GCA_007258455.2 Sequoia sempervirens
AAACATTTTTATTTGAGTTATAATATCTAGATCAATAGTACTTCAATGCCATCCATCATCTCTAATCATATCAAAATTACCTCCATCAAAATATTTATATGACCAGAGCTTTAGAGTTTCAAAATGTGCACCTGCAATGCTTCCATGCTTAATTTGATGGATATCCCAATTAAAATTTTGAAAACTTGAAAAAAAAATAGCAAAGATAAAAATCATCCTCTAATAAAAACCACCTTTGGTGGTGCCTTAAAAAAGTACCATGGTGAAAACTTACTTATAGGGGTCATATGTAATAAAGAAGACATTGTCATCCTATAGGTCCTTGTCCTCATCTAGTTCCCCATCCTACATCTATTTCATTTAATCAAGTCTCTCATTCATCCCATTTTGTACCTTGTTATACATTGGGAGAAGTGACTACATGTCCTATTTTTGTGAATAAATATTGGTTTATGTCTTTTGGCTCACTTAACAATTAGGATACCTTCCATAGTCAACAAGTTGCATGCATTTTCCACAATCAATAAATAAAACATAAAAAACCACAAGACATTGGCATGTGCATCCAACCTTCAAACATCACACTTAAAACATGTGATTTTAACATAAAACCATAGAATTTCACATTATCCTAAATAACATATAGTAAAAAACAATCCTTTTCCATCATGAAAATTGTCTTATCACCCATTACTTTTCTTATACAAGATGTTTTCTTCCCTAAACTAGAAAATTGTCTTATATGGGATGCTTCCTTCCCCAAACTAGACATGATCCAAATCCATTATTTATTCATTTGCACACCTTGGTATAGGATGTTATTGTTGTGTATCTATTAATAGTTGCTTGTCTTTTTATTTGGTTTATCTTTTAAATATTTTGATATTTTTTTTAATTTATCTTTTGACTCAAACTATGCCTACACAAGGTCATTACTATCATTTCATAGCATGTTGTTCTTTGAATGGTTTACATTGGGACAAGTTCTTTTGTTTCTATGTGTTGTGTTTTTGGTTGTCTCATCACAAACCCACTAGGTGTGTTAGAAGCATTCTGACTATAGGGGAATCATCTTGTTTTTGTTTTCTTTAGATTCAATCTATGCATTGGATACCTTGTCATTTTGGTCTTATATACCTTGGTGCAAAACATCCATTGCTATATTAAATAAAGGTTGTTAATCTCAAATTCATCATAACATATCATCGACATTTCATCCATAATCTTTTTTCTTGCATCCATATTTTAATATTATCCTTCCATCATCATGTTTCTTTCTTCATCCTCTTCATTTGAGAAATCACCCATGAAGTGTTGGAATCAAGGAACACTAAGAGGGGGGTTGGAAGGTGGGCGGATCAATCAGTTTTCTACAAAATTTAACTTTATTAACTTGATCTTTAAACCACTTATAGCATTGAACCAAAAGAAATATGTAAGAACACAAGGCAATCAACCACAAAACCATAACACAAGGATTTTTACATGGAAACCCTGTTAGGGGAAAAACCATGGTGGAGGCTAATCCATAATATGAGTATACTCAAAATAAGTGTTTACAAATGGGGAATGCACATGCATTCAAGCACACCACCTAGAGCTCACAGCTCAAATACAAAAAGGATTACTACCCAAAAGAAGACTCAATGTCTTACAGTCATAGATAGACAACTTGAGTGGATGAACTATGAGATAGCAGTTGCTAATGCCTGATTATAGTTATGGTTAAGCACATTGACCATATTCTTCACATTATGTCTAATTCCGCTCTTGAAACTTTGTTTGCTTTAATTTGAATCACCAATCTTTGTTCTACTCAAGTGAAACTATGCACAATCAATCTATAATCCTTCTATCTCTCACATCATATTGCATCACATCACAAAATGATATGAATAATTGATTATATATATCTGCATCTAGAGATTACATCAACTACATGTCGACTTTAACAAAATATGAAACATGTACAAACTGTTAGCCCAATCCATAAAAAATTATCAATGCGAACTCAACAATGTTAGCCAAAACATAGTAAGGACCCAAAACAACATGTCTTGAACACGAAACACTTTAAACAATTATGTTGTGAAAATCCGCAACACGCTACACTCATCTAGCCGGCCTTTTTGCATTGTTATACTGAGAATCAATAAACTGGATCTTCTAACTTGCACATCAATCAATGTGAGGCCCTATGATTCAAAGATAAGATATTTCATACATCAAAGGACCTTCCTTGAGATCCACAACACAAAATGATAACAGGAACTTACATATGAGTCAATGTACACAACTCTGTCGGATGCCCTATTTTAGCTTGACAGTTAACACATATCTTCAATCTAACTTTCAGTATAAGAAAATTCTAAGGTGCGGATGGGATTATTGACTAGGGTTTCCATCAATGACAACACCAGATGACTTTTACAGTGTCTATTGCCAACAATCTCCCCCTTTGGCATTAATGGCAACACTTAATGAAAAATGACTAAGTGTGATGAGGGCACAGCCCGAGACACAGAAAATAACCCACAAACAAGAGAATAATTTTAATATTCAGAAAATGGAGCTTCTTAAATGTAGAGGATCTCAATCCCCAAGTTCTACAACACATGAAAATTACTGAAAGCTACTGAATAACCCTTTCACAATATGCGAGCTTGTCCCCAAAAAGCTACCCAAAAATTAGAAACCCACCCATAAATAGAGCTCCTCTTTAGTTTGGAGCCAAAATGACATTCAAATTTGAGTTTAGGCGGTTTGGCGCTGAAATTTTACAACATGAAGTTCAAATTTCAAAAGAAAATTTGCAATTGTATCTTCTAGAAAGTGCGCCAACTTCCCGGGGCCATAACTTTTGATCCGATACTCTGATTCACAAACCGTTTGAACCGTTGGAAAGGTCTCAAAGTCAACACTTTGCCCCACCAGCTTTCACGCCTAATTCTTTTGGAAAGTTTTAAATATCCAGAACTCTGGTACTTAAATCTAACTCGAAGATTTTCAAAAAACTAAAAACTAAAATCAGAATATTTTTCCAATCTCGGCGAAAATTAAAAAATGAAACCCTCCAAATGGCACTCTATTATAACGAAAAGGGTATCCAAAAATGTAAAACATCTAAAAACTAAAAAACTTGAAATTTAACTATTTTTGGGTGATGCAAGATTGCCCTTACACCACTAGATGCTCCTGCATTAGACACCCAGGGTAATTTTGAGAAGTGACCGAGTGGTGGAAGGAAAACCCAATGGTCAACCTCTCCTCTCACTTTAGGCAACCGCTGTGATGAATCTCTAACAGCCTTCCCTTTCCCATTTCTACCAGAGTATTCTTCTATATCAGCTTCACTTCGGTGCACTCCTCCCCACATGACTATCCGTGATTTCTCACCTCCCGAAGTATAGGTGCTAGAATCCCACACTGCTCCATCATTGTTACTTTGTCTGCACCACCTTCAGGATACTCTGTCAAACCTAAAATGTTGAACACAAGGGAAATGTTGAATCCATCTCGCAACTCTACCTCATATGCATTCCTTGATTCATGCCTCTTCAAAATTTTATAGGGACCAAACTTCTTCATCTTCAATTTGTTATAGATTCCCACTAGAAACCTTTCTTTCCTCAAGGACTAATATATCACTTCATCACCAACTGGAACTCCTTATAATTCCTCCTCTCCTAATCACCTTTAGCCTTATACTACATATTCATCTTGTTAATATATTCTTGCCTTTCATGTGCTATCCTTGATGTGTTCTACAAAATCTTCACACTACTTTCTCTCAGTCCTATCTCTCTCACCCCGGAGCTTAATTGGCCACTTCCATATACACAATCTGGAATGGTGATCTACCATTGCTTCTGTTGACAAAATTGTTGTAAGAAAAGTCTTCCTAGGGTAAGATCAAGTCCCATCCCTTGGGTTTATCTCCTACCAAACATCTCAGTAGGTTACCCAGAATCCTATTAACCACCTCTGTCTGCCCATCTATTTGTGGATGGTGTGCAGAACTGAACTTCAACCCTATCTTCTTCTTCTTCCACAAGGTCCTCCAAAAGTACCCCACAAATTTGGTGTCACAATCTGAAACAATACTCTTTGGCAGACCATGTAGCCTCACTACCTCTTTGAAGAACAAGTCAGCAATGTGGACTGCATCATGGGTCTTCTTACATGGAATGAAATGTGCCATCTTTGAAAACCTATCAACCACCACAAAGACTGAATCATTCCCTTGTTGTGTCCTTGGAAAACCAAGAATAAAAGTCCATACTTCAGATCCCTCCTACCTAATCTCTACATGTATGGCTGTACAAGCCCCATTCTCACCCTACCCCAGCCAACGCATATACCCTATAGCTTTGTACAAACTCTTCACATCCTATGACAATTGAGGCCAATAATAATTCTCACTAATAATGGCAATGGTCTTATCCCAATCAAAATGTCCTGCCATTCCTCCATTGTGCTTCTCCTTTATCAAGTTCTTCCTCATGGAACTCCTCAGGATACATAATTGACTTCCTTTTTAAATAACATACACCTGGATTGCGAAATCTAGCCACCTTGTCCTCGGGTCTAATTATAATAGGCTCCTGCAAGTCAAGCCTCTCAGAAAATCAAGATTCGATATAGTGTCTTGATTGAACTCCCAAACTACCAATTTGCATCTTTTTCTAACAATGTATGCCTCCTAATTTAAGGTGCATCCGAACCCTATTTGAATTTCACCTCATGTTTCAAAATAAAGGTATATAACTCCTCAAGTAGCAACCCCACCCATTTCCATATGCCTCTAATTTAATTTTCTCTTGACTATTTATGCGTAATCAACAAGGTGAAGGCCTCCATTGAATTTGATATAGAACAAATCATTTGGTAACAAACAATGTACCTCCACTTTTAATGCTTGAACTATCGGATAAAATTCCTAATCATATACAGAATACTTTCTCTAGGCATCATTTAACTTTTCACTTAAATAGGCAATGGGCTTACCTTCTTGGCTCAACACTACTCCAATGGCACAACCACTGGCATCACAATCCACCTGAAACACCTTGTTGAAATTTGGGAGACCTAGAACAAGTTGCTTTGTCACCTTCTCGGCCTACAACAGTTTTGGGAATCCCGCCACCCAAGTTGCTCCAGAATGAATTTCATCCCTCCTCATTGTTTCAATTGGGTCCACAAATACCTAAGTTTCAATGAAACTCTTTATATAAAACCAAACCATGGAAAGATCTCACCTTGGTAGCAGCTCTGAGGTAGGCCATTCCGCATTAGCCTTCACCTTCTCCTGGTCCATATCTTGAGACCTTCTCACAGGTTGAGATACAACAAACCCTACAACAATAACTCTCACAAAACTGACTTCGCATTAATCAATAGTTTCTCTTTAACTTCTAAAGTGCCTGAACATGCGCATCAAATGCTCATCCAATGTCTTACTGAAAATCAAAATATCATCTAAATACACAATAACAAAACTTCCTAAAAATTCTTTTAGTACCTCGTTCATGAGCCGCATGAATGTGCTCGGTGCATTGGTTAGCCCAAAAGGCATGACTAACCACTCATACAGGCCCTATTTGGTCTTGAAGGTAATCTTCCATTCATCTCCCTCTTAAATCCAGATCTGGTGATATCCACTCTTCAGATCAATCTTTATGAAGTAATCGAGCTCCACCCTCAAATAGGTCCTACTCAGTCATCCATCCTTAAGTGTGAGAAAATCATGCATTCTGATTGAAAGACGATGGTGGCTCTGAATCTGTACACACTCTCCACTCCCCATCCTTCTTGAAAGCAGCACTTGTAATCGCATTGACTCAAACTCTCCCGTATCAAACCTTTTCTCAACAACTCTTGAACTTGTCTATTCAACTCATTTTCTATTGGAGTCATTCTATGAACTGCCTTATTTGGCAAACTGGCTCCAAGAATCAAGTCAATCTGATGACTGATCTTCCTTATTGGTGATAAACCCTCGTGTATTACTATCAGAAACAATATCCTAAAACTCATTCAACATCCTAGAAACTTCTTTGGAACCTTCTCACTATCATCCTCCTTACTCCGTGAATCAATGCATAACACACATGCTCATGCTTCATACCTTCTAAAAATTTTATTCCATCTACATAACAAATTCTAGCACTACTGCATACCTTTTCTTCAATCTCCTTCAGGGGTTTCAACTTGTGACGAACCCCATCCTTTGTCAAGGAATAAGTGTTTACATGTCCATCATGTATAGCTCGCCTATCGAACTGCCACGGCCTCCCCAACAACATGTGACATGCATCCATGGGGATGATATCATAGAGTACCTCATCATGGTAGCTCCTGATCTTGAATTTTACTAGGAACTGCTCATTGATCAAAACTTTGTGGTCTTTCTGCAACCAAGCAATCCGATACAGATGCAGGTGCCTTTCCCTCTTCAGCCTTCCAACTTTGCACTCATCTCTTTCCGACACGTGATTATCTGCTCCTGCAATCACACAATGACATCACAACATTTTTTTCACACTTGCACCTTGTGCGAAATAGATTCTTCCTTTGTTTTGGTTCATTTTCCTCAGTTATCAGGGCTCTCCTAATCACAAGGGCTTCTCCCCTTTCCACATCATCCGAATGTTCCTGGGGATTAGCCTCATCCCGTGACGCGAACCTTCCCATGACCTTCGCCTTTGTCTCAGCCTCTTCCAGTGTTGTGGACATTCATAGGCTCGATGCCCTTCTTCACCACACCGAAACATGTTCCTTTGAAACCACCTCTTCCAGATCCTTGTCCACTTCATCCCCACCTCTTTGATCACCACTATTTTGATCACGAGGGTGGTAGAAGTTGTCATTCCTTTGGCTTCAGCTGGTACCCACATCTTCACTTTTCTTTTCATCATTATTTTGGCTTCCTGAAGGCCTTCCACTGCCCCTTCCACTTTGACCTCCTCATCCTTTTTGCTTTCCATCAAATCTTTTTTTCAGCTTCTCTTCCACCTTCAGAGAAAACTGATACACATCCTTAATGGTGGTCATTCTGACTAGGCTTAACTCCTCCTGAATGCTCAGTCGTAACCCATTAAGATATCGGGATACCTTCTCCTTATTGGCCTCTGTGTGGCACATTCTGATGATTATCTTGTGAAAATCTTCAGTATATTCTTTCACAGATCTTCTTCCTTGCTTCAACCCTTGCAATTTCTTCAACAGATCTAACTCGTAGTCCATTGGTATGAACTGCTTCTTCAGTTTCTCTACCATGCGATCCCATCTAGTGATATTTCCTTTTCCTCTTCAATTTCTTTCCAACTGGACCTCTTTCCACCAAATACTAGCATGGCCCTTTAGCTTCATTTTCACAAACTTAACCCAATCTGGGTCCTCTATTTCCTCATACTCAAAATATTCTTCTTGCTCGTTGATCTAGTTGATCAACTCTTCCGGGTTCAGACTTCTGGAATAACTGGGGACTTATGAAATATCTTTCCACCTAGAAATAGAAAATAAAAACCATAAATTGGGAATTTCATTATGACGAAAAGGGTATCCAAAAATGTAAAAACATCTAAAAACTGAGAAACCTGAAATTTAACTATTTTTTGGGTGATGCAAGATTGCCCTTACACCACTGGATGCTCTTGCATCAAAGTGTCAGAATCAATACCAATATGAATACACTGCAATCCTCAAAACTTCAAAAAAAAATTTAATCACAACTCCCCCTGAGATGAATATGACATTTTTCACTGTCCCACACTCCACCTTTGACATCAATGGAAAAGATGGGAATCCACAAACCAAAAATCATGCAAAACTGTATACGTACAAACATGCTTTTCTAACTTACATGAACTTGAGTATGTCTACAAAATTGTTCTTCAACATGCTTAAACTAGTGTCCCAACCCTTTTTGAGACTCTCCAAAATAGTCATGTGACCACAAAATAGATAGGATTGCATCTCTAGTGACTCAAGATTTGCTAGATCACTGACAGCCATAGCATCATATGCTTCCTTGAATTCACTAAGCATTGTCTCCATTTTAGGACCAATTAGTCCTCTGAACTCACATACCCTTTCAACAATTATGTCTTTTTCATGCTTCAAACTTTTAATTTTTTCAAGCAGAGATATGACTTGACCTTCTTGCTTACCCATAGAAATGGTTAGAGGATCAAAGGATTGAGAAATATCTGCTAACTGTTTCTCATATTCCTTAATTTTCTTCTCAGTGACCTCAGTGAATTTTGACAAGGATAAGCATGACTTGTAGATATTTCCACCCTCAGACAATGCACCTTGAATATTCTTTTCATAGGTAGCTAATAATGATTTATCATTAGAAATCATACACTTCAATCTACTAAACCTGTTTGCATCAAATTCTTTTTGGACCTTATCCTCAACTGACTTTTCAAGAGACTTAAAGTGAGTACTTATAGAGTTGATAAGTTTCTTAAGTTGACCGGAGGGAGAATCGGATGAGTCCTTGACATGTGTGGGCATGATCTTCTCCAAGATATAGGATACAAGACTTAGCATCTCACTATCCTCAATGTGAGATTTCAATATCTCCTCCCTTTCCTTGGCTTGAGCAAATGATGCTACCTTCAGCTTCTGAATAGGGGATAGAGTGGCCAAGTTGATAGGACCTTCAACCAATTCAGGGACAAACTCCTCCTATTGTTCTTCTAAAAACTTCTTTATTGCCTTTGTAGTGTCTCTTGCTTCCATATCAACCTCCTTTGCCTTGACTTTCTTTTCTTCAATCATAGATTCTTGCTTGGCGTTGGGAATCTCTATTTCTTCAACTGACATATCTTTATGAGCTTCAGTCTCCATGGGAATTTAAGTATCTTCCATATATAGAGGATTCAGGGTGTCCTCCATTGTGTCTTCTTTCACTTCTTCAATTTACGAACCAAATGGAACATCTTCATCATGAATTTCTTTAGAGGCAACATTATATATGTTCTTCAACAGAATTGCCTTAAGCATTTTCTCAGTGTCTTTTGCTACTTCCTCATTCTACCCGATCATAAGCTTATTCACCCTTGATTTTCTCTTAAAATCCTTTTTAGCATCATTGAGGATTTTCTTCATTTCTTCTATTAACATTACTGGACATAGATTGGCAAGTATGCATTCTCTCATTCGTTCATCTTCGGCTCTTGCATTTACTCTCCTCATTTCTAAGACTTCACATAACCCTTTAGGTAAATCTGACATTATTTCTATGAGTCATATTAAAAATATTCAAATATTTTATTGTGGCTTCTTCAAGAGTTCTCTGACTAACACTATCAAAAGTTCCATACCATTTAGAAAGTGGTTTGAGATTACCATCCTTAATTAAACCTTTTTCCACTTTCTTTACAGTCATACTTGATCTATCATTTTTCACCTTTTTCTTTGCTTTCTCTTCACCGGAGGGATTTTCCTTAGAGACTTTTGATGCCTTTGTGCCCTTATGCTTGATTTCTCTTACTTCTTCATTAGATTTAGTTTCTTCATTATCTTCAACAACAACATAGACTCTTGTTCTTTTATCCTTCTTCCTCTTTCCTTCTCTTCTGGATGTCTTGACTTGAGCTTTTATTGGGCTTTATTTCTTTGTAGGACCGGATGAGGGTGCAGAGCTCCTTGTAGATCTAGACCTGGTAGAGGATGTTGTTGGACTAGCTGACTCAATTCTAGCAAGCTTCCCTTCTTCAACTTGTTCTCTTTTCTTCCTAGCTTCCCTCATTGCTTCAACCAATATGTCGATGCTTTATGCAAAAGCTTCAACTTCCTTTCTCACCTTCCAGACTATCATAGGCTTCTTCAGTTGTGTATGCACTTGCATATTATTCTCTTCAAAGGCACCAAACCTTTCTTCTATCAGATCTCAAGGTTTACTCAACAAGTGTTAGGCATACAACTCCAAAATGTGTTCTTCAACCTCATATCCCATAGGCACTACCCAAATTGTTCTAGGTTATGTTGCTTCCATAAAACACTGATCAATGTCAACCACGAAGCATATAGTGTCCTTATATTTTTCCACAATAGATTTAGGAATCCTTTCCCTATCTTGCATTTCACTTTGAAAGCTTTTAAAGTAACCCCAGATAGCAGTTTTCCTTGCTTTGCTATCACCAATTCTATATAAGATGTCTCTAATTTGAACAACTACTGGTCTATCACCTTCCCATTGCACTTTACCAACTCCCAGAACTTCATTCATGAAGTAGAAGAATAAACATAATAGTAGATTGCCATACTCAAGAAAAAGTTCTTCTTGTCCTTTATTTTATGAAGATTTTCAATTAGTTGGCTCTAGAGTAACTCACATAAGTCATATTCTTCATTTTCCTTGATCATTTGATAAGCTGCATAGATTGCAGTACTGGATACAGAGTTATCTCGACTGGAGTGATAGATTTTATATCCAATAACCATAGAAGTAAATTTTACATCCAATTCAATGATGTCATTAATTGTCATGGCTCTTTTGTCAAAAGTGGAACCAGTTGCTTCAGTGACTATTTGGTTCTTCATATATTTCAATATGGGCAACACACCGGATGAATTCAAACTATTAACAATGCTTATAGCTTCTATTTTGACCTTAAAGGGATGATTTAACCACATGAACTCAACATGCACTCAAATTAGTAAGTATCAAACCCATTCATTTTCGTCAAACATTGAAAACTTCACAATTTGTGTGAACTTCTTCTCCTCCAAAGTCTAAAATCCAGGCCTTACACAGAGATCTTCTCCCACAATGTGATTTGTGTATAGATTTGACAACTGGGAGCTTCCTAAATCCTTAACATTTGCATGAATATATGCCCTAATATCTTCAATGTGCAAAACACCATATAGAATGGAAGAAAATGCACCTAATGGTTCTGTCTCAATGGATTTGAACAGGTGCCATTTGAATTTTGGGTGGGGTCTATCCTTAATATCAATAACTAATGGAGTGGAAATTTCCAAAAATTTCAAGTTCACAAGTTTTGTAAATAAATACCTGGGTGTGTGCAAGAAGTTGAGTCCACGAAACGTGGAAGTTTTTTGCCTTAGCCAAAAAATTGAAATCGGCATCGAATAAACGGGATCCCAATTTAATAAACGGGATCCCAATTTTTAAAAATTGGGATCCTGTTACGGTTCAGGATCCCGAGCCTGAGATCAAACGGGATCCCGCTTTTTAAAAATCGGGATCCTGTTTCCCGTCGGACTCCGAACCAATGGACACGGAACGGGATCCCGATTTATAAGAAATAGGATCCCGATTTATAAAATATGGGATCCCGATTTATAAATAACGAGATCCTAAGTTGTATAAATCGGGATCCCATTTTATACTGCTATTTATTTTTTTTAAAAGAACAATTTTCACTGCTCTGCGAACGGGACCCCGAGTGACTGTTGGCAACAGTGACCCCACGACCAGCTACAGTTACCCCACCTAAACACCATTTCTTTGCATTTTTTTATTTTGAATTGAAATTTGAAAAGAAATACATTAATTTAGCATGTATTTTTTTAATTTATGTCATGTTTTAATCATTTTTTTAATTGTTATAGTAGAATTCAATAATTGTAAAAATAGACGAAAACTTGCAATGAAACTTAAATGTTTTTTAATAAAAATGAAAAAAAAAATCTTGAATTGTGTTTTAGAAACAAAATTTAACTTTTAAATCTTAAATTGTTCGATTAAACCCAAAAAAAATTGATTTTGAAAACCCTAATTGAAACAAAACAAAAAAAATTGCATTTCAAAACCCTAGAGATCAAAATGAAATAAAACATCGCATTTACAAATCCAAATCGAGCTTTTTGAAACCCTAAATTCAAATCAAATGAAAAAAATTGAATTTGAAAACCCTAGTTTGAATTGAAACGAAAAAAAATCATTAAAAACCCTAATTGTTTAAAACTGAAACCCTAAATTGAACTGGAAAACAAAAAAATTGTTAAACTCCTAAATTGAATCAAAACAAAAAACTGCCCCACATTGCTTAAAATGTTTTAAATTTATTTGCTTTGTATGGAAAAATGATATATATTAAACTTTAGTTTCAATTTTAAATTATAATTAGATTAGAAATCAATATGTTAAAGAATGGTTAAAATTCATAAAGTTTATCTTGATGTTTGTTTGCAAATTTAGTTAACAAATTCGTAAATCTAAACACGTACAATCGATTCCAATTGACACTAACTTGCAACTCTAAATTATGCCAAGGGCCACCCAAATTCACCCTAAGTTTGCTAAACCCTAGACCCTAAACTGTAAAATCTAAACCCATAACACTAAAGCATTTGAAATTTATGAACCCTAGACCCTAATCTTTCATTGGACATACCTAAAATTATGTAGGTTCACTGTCAAGAATGGGTCTATTTGGTAGATTTATGAAAACTATTTTGAATATCTAGAATGCCATAAAAGTATAATTATAGCAATTCCAATTGGAAACACTTGGGTACATATATATCGTATGAAATTTAAATCTAGGAAGGTGTCTATCATATAGGCGAGTTGATAATACATGGAAAGAGGTTTGTATGGGAATATATGTATTAAGAAAAACATACCACATGACCTCTATAGGATTTTTAAGATGTGATCCTAGATAATAATCCACCCATCCTCAATCATAATGGATTATTTAGCAATTAAGAGAGATTCAATTTAACCATAAAATTACCTATATTTTGATACTATATAGATTTATGTGGAAGGATAGAAATGCATCAATATGCTTTGTGCCATATTTTATGAATATTAATATTTAAGAAAAATCTAGATAAGATTGACCTAAGTAGATGATTTATGTAAGGGCTTTTTAGTGAACAAGTGACACACCATGGAGATTGGGATGGTATTTAAATTCTTATTTATAAATATAGTGTACCCCCTTTAAATTTGTATTTGGTTTTTATAATGAGTTGAAATTATCAATGTGTTACATAAAAGAAATTTGTGCTTAGATATATTTAAATTAGATAATAAAGATATAGTTATATAAAATAGGGAATCCAACATGAGGAATAAACCTTTAATGTGCCATTGTGTGCATCTAATTTATGCCAATGATTTAGTAAGAGTGATCGTCTAAGAGGATGAAATAAGCCTTGAAAAATTGTAAGATCTAACACTATTTTAATGTAGTTTTATATGTGTGTACATGTCCACTATGTTTTTTGAGTTTATGTTAATGTAAGATAAGGAGGATTGGTGGATATATTTGAAATCTAAAGAAAAAACAAAAATGATGTGAATATATAGATATATATTTTTAAAATGATTCTTTAACTTATCTATATTAAACATTGTATATTATCTCTATATTACTATCATGGCTTGATTTTCATTATGTCTACTAAATGTTGCTATATTTATTCATTGTTGTAATTAAATTATAGGGCTCAATGTGTAATCTATTTTACATCAAATTTTATAGTAGACTTATAATCCTAGAATGTTTGTAAATTTAATAGCTAACAAATAACTTGATAGGTGCAACTAAAAACCAAAAAGTGTGGTTTGATTTATCTCCATTAGGCTGGAAAGCTAAAAAATCTACTAGGTTTATCCCTATTAGGTTGAAAACCCAAAAGTGTAGCTTAATAAGTACAAGTGGTGAAAACTCACAAAAGCACTAGAAACTAATCTTTGCAAAACTACCCTTGACATATCAAAAAAAGCCAAAGGTCACCATATGTCATACCTGTATAGGTTGTATAGTTATATTAGATACCTTATAGTATCTCCTATTGGTTAAATATGTTTGAAGATGACATTAGCGACACATCCCTACATTTATATGAGATATATTATTAACATGTCGTGTTACACATATGCTAAGATACTCAAATATGGATAAGGAGAACTAGGGAATATATATTAGAAGAGAAAGATATACTAAGCTATCCAATATTATATTTTTGTACTTAGTGTAGAAGAGAAATTCTAGACCAAGAATGCAAGTGCAAACTCAATACTCTACTTCTAATGAAAGGTAAATAAAATAATGAAAGATTAGAGAAGCATAATATGTTCCATAACATTCTTTTATGGCTCTAAATGTATGTGTTGAAGTTGCTCTTTGGTTCTCTAATGTGATAACATATACATACAAATTTTATCATATGGAAACATTTGGGGATGTCATTATTTTATAGAGTTGAGGGGAAAGGAATGGAGGACTAGGTTTTTTTGGAATCGAGGACTAGAATTTCATGAGAGAATTTTTGAATTTGAATTTGAGAGGGAAGAGAGAATTAAATGTAGGTGGTTGGGTTGATGGAGGGCTTGTGTTGACTTGATTAGGTAGATGGGAATAATTGAATGCTAATTTGAATTTGGATTGAAGGTAGTTGGAAATGAATGGCTATGATTAGTCTAATTGATTTGATGGCTAGGATAGATTATTAATTTCATTTTAGATTTGATGAAGTGGAAGTAAGTTACATTAGTTTGAGTTTGGATTGGTGATTTGGAATTATTTTAATTTTAAGCTATGGATGTGACATGATTATCCCCTTAATGGTTGATTAAAAGTTAGGATTTGGGGATTTTAGCTAATTAAATAATAAACTCTAAAGTCTAAACCGTAAACCCTAAAGCCATCATTTTTTCTTAGGCTCTTAATGAAATTTGGTTGTCTTAGGCAACTCCACCAAATTTCATTACCTTATGCCATGTAATTGTTTCCTAGGATCTTGCGGCATGTAGATCCCCTTAAGCTATCCTATTACCTTAAACGCTAAACTCTAAAGTCTAAACCCTAAAGCCCATGGAGTTTTTCTTTTAAAGGCTCTTAATGGAAATTTGGTTGCTTGTAGACGCTTCACCAAATTTTATTCATTTTGAGCTCATGCCATTTCTCCTAGGACCTCACTAGGCAGTAAATCCCATAGCCATCCACTGTCACCCTAAATCGTAATTCAATTTTCTTAAGGGGTTCCAATACGACATTTCTTAAGGGGATCAAAGAAGTTCTTAAAATTTGGTGATCAAAATTGCCCAATGCCCAACCAAATTTAACAATAATAAGATCCTGCAAGATTATACAATATCAATAGTTAATTGTATTTTCATTCAAATAACATGTGCCTTAGACATATAAATGAGGCTTACATATAATTTTATCATTTTTATTCAATTATTTAAGGCCATTTATATTGAATGGTTTAAAGGTATTTCCTAAACATGTATCTTACATCTTGAAATTACAAATCTAATGCAGGTTCACTCATATCTTAAAGATCCCATGGATCCATTCAATAATATTCGCAATCCACCTCCACGCCATCCATCTCCAACACCTTCACCGCCACCTCTGCCCACAGCTCACCTCGTAACCCCCCACCTCCCACCACTGAAATCAATGAGCATGCTCATTTACAAGCACAAATCAATGCTTACGCTAGAACCATCCAAGATCAAATCAACATTATTCAAAATGAAGAATAGTAGTAGCACCCCTCTGTGAGGATGTTTTGCATCTAGGATGCAAACCCGCATTGATCTTTGTCCCGGGGCTATGGATGGGATCGTAGATGAGCATCGACAATGGCTAGAGGAGAGGAGAACTCCTAATTTTGAAAAGGAAAACACAAAGAAATGAATATCTATGCAGTAGAGAGCCATAGTAGTTTATAAATTAAAACAATGATCTTAAATAGTTATGAATTTATACATTTGGTGAATGATGGATATTTTGTGTGATGAATTTATAAATTTGGTTCCAAATGTATATTTTTAGTGACATGAATTTATGATTTTGGTTCTATATGGATATTTTTAGTGACATGGATTTGTGAAGTTGGTGGAATTTATGAACTTATAATGAATGGTATATAATAGTATATATTTAATGACTATCTATTAGATCATGATTTCTC
>VDFB02283352.1:0-40422 GCA_007258455.2 Sequoia sempervirens
ATAAATATAAATATATATATATATAGATATCATATAAGTTGTATAATATTATATCATAACAACCAGATATATAATGTATATAATATAATAATATCATAACTTTATAATACAAATTTACAATATTATATAATATATAATATTACTAGTTCTTAAGAAAATTATAGAATTATATATTATAATATTTATATATAATATAATATAATATATGATATTATATTTATTAAATTTTAATTTTATTATAATATTATATCATAATAATATATATACTTCATATTATATAATATTATACAACATAATATATATACTTTAATATATTATAATGTAATGTATATTATATGATAATATATTATATTATTATTATATAATATACCTTGATATAAATTTATAATACAATTTTTGTTGTTATGTTATCATTTTATTAAATAATAATATATAAAAAATAATATATTATAATATAATATAGATAACTTATTGATATAATATAATATAATATATAATACTATGCTATTATTATATACTATTATAGTATAATACTTTTATATAATATACTTATAATATAAAATTGTATTATTTATATATATATATAATATGTTATTGTTATATAATATTATTTTAGGTAATATACTATAAATTTTTTTTTTAAATATTATTATATAATAAATAATATTACTAGTTCTTAAGATGATCCATCTTTTACTATATCTCATTATCGTCTGTTGTGACTACTCTCTCTAAACTACTACACAATTATATCTTAAAATAGAAATTTCCAGCCATGAAACCAGGAAATACTTGTCTGTTAGGGTGGATAGTTGGTGACTTCCTCACACTCGCATACATTGCAGGCAATGGTGAAAGAAACAGAATATTCAATGTGGTCAAGATCAACAAGCACGATAGTCCACTGCTCGTATGGATAAAATAGATACCCATTACGAAATGCATATATCCTCCTCCAAAGTCCTCTGAACGTGATATCAGATCCTCAAACTTGCATCGATTGTTAGGCCCAGTTGGAACTGAATAACAAGATAACAATACTCAACAACCACAATGTTGCTCGTTAATCAAAACATCAAAGATCTTCAATTAACAGTAAATTGAAGTGATAAAGGACAACCGGTACCTTCCACTTGAGGTGATGCTTGAGAGGGTGAAGTTAGATTCAAGCCATGAAGGTTAAATTTGCTTAAGAGTCCTGAGTTTACTAAGAAGGTACAAAGACATAGCAATTATTAAATAAAGAGAGCATTAAGAGATTGCCCGCGCCCATGCACTGGAGTTTTGAGCAGGATGATGAATTAGCACAGGGGTGTGAAGATGAGAGGGAGAATGAAGCTGGTCCTAAAACATTTTTCGCCAGGTCATTCCTTCATGGGTCACGCTTACGCTGCTCCGTTACCATACGACCACTAAAATGCTCCGGTGTCATGCTTAAACTCCTCTTTACGGCAAGGGTTTGGTGGTCACCGCTGAGCAAACCGAGAACACCACCTCGAGGAGGTTGTGTTGTGGCGGTACTGCATCGATGTCGCCTTGGCGTTCGGTAGGAAATCCTAACTCTCATTTACCGCGATGGTGATGACGAAAACCCTTTGCCATTTGAAGACGCGTGGTGAGACGCATTGACCGAGATATAAACATCTGATTGATCACGAACCAGCTAATCTACGTGCTCCAAGAAGAAAGAAATTATCACTCTCGGGATCAAAGGCAATAGAGCAAAGATTAATGTGTGCAAGAGTGTAAATTTCCTTGCAGATCAGAGAGATAGTCCTATTCACTGTTGATCAATGCATGGATTTACAACTATATAGCCACCCGCAGAAAAGGAAATTGTGATGAAAGGCAGACTTAACTGTTGTTGCTCCTAGAGTGATAAGGGCGGTGAAAGCAAGCAAACTACAGTTTACTTTAGTTAGCTTATTGCTGGAAAATAAATCAAACGGTTGTTGCTTTAGTTAGCAATATGCATGTCAATTTTCAATCATCGCATGTTGTTAAAAGGCTGTTGTTGCTTAGATAGCTTAGTTCACGAAAACTAACTTGCATGTCAATCATCGCATGTTGTTAACAGGCTGTTGTTGCTTAGATAGCTTAGTTCACGTAAACTAGCATGGATGTCAATCATCGCATGTTGTTAACAGGCTGCTTTTCCTTAGATAGTCTAATTCACAGATTCTTGATTTTTTCTTGGTATATAAAATTATTTGAGGTCAGGAAAACAGTTTTAGGCTTTCTTGATCCCGGCAGATAGAAATCCCCGCCAGTGATTAGAGATCAGACAACAATTTTGAGGAAATTTGCTTTAATCCGTCCTGCTTTGTTTTCTTAAAAATTATGTACACCGCCTTTCCCTCAAGAAATAAGCAGATTTATAGTTCCGAACATCTTTCCACATATTTTGAGAATATCAATTGTAAAAATATCGTATTTGCATGAGTTAATAACGGTTGAATTGAGTTCCATTTAAAACGGCCAGATTTACATATGGATTGGTAAAAGGAGTTCCGCTTAAAGGCAATAGATTTTACAGATTCAAGTTAAGATTTAAAATGCTATCAAAGTAATTGGCAAAGATTTTTTGTCTTATTATCCATATTCTATTATTTTAAAAATTCTCATAGTAACTCTTAAAATTCTAAGATAAAGATGCGCTTTCGTTTTGTACCATTTTAGGAAATTCAAAGATGTCATATTAGTGTTTGTCAAATGGTTTCAAATTCAAGCTACACTCATTTTAGTACTTCAAAATTTCTAAAATTATTAATTTAGGCTAGAGAGAAGAATTAAAATTGTATTGCCAAACTTGGGTAGAAGTAAGAGAGGGTGTTGGGAGGGTTCGAGGACACTACCCCAAAAAATCAAAGTTAAGGAAATAAGGGGAGAGAGGAAATATAGTAAAGAAAATAAATAATAATAATAAAAGTTTGATGTTAAAAATAATGATTGTATTATATCAACAAGTTGTAATAAAAAACAAATAGAAAAATCAGTATTATATTAAATAATATAAAAATATGTCTAATATAATAAACTATTGAATATTGTATTTCTATAGTTACAAAACACACTAACCTAAAACCCAAAAGTGATAAAACCAAGAAAAGAAAAGAGGGTCTTTGTTTTAATGGGGTGTGTGTGTAAGGGACAATTATACATATGACCTCCTTTTCACCTCATGCTCATTTTCATAATCATTCGAATAATCCTCCATGTGAAGTTCATGAGTCATCCTCTTATTGATTTCTTTGTGAAGTCTTCCCAGTAGGTCATATTTTTGCCTTGCCAAGTTTAAAATTTGTAATCTATATGCTTTCAATTCCTCTTCTACTCCTTTAGCATGCTTCAATGAATTGTATTCATATATTCCTATAAAAATGGGGATCTTTGTTGCGCTCTTATGAGCGAAGAAAAAGCTGTGCTTAAAACTCAATTAAAAATGCTTGAGAACTGCAATAGCTTCTGTTTGTTTGGCAGGTGGGTACCTAGAGCATCATCGAGGTTCACATTATAGATCAACTAGCAACATTACGATTGCTTGAAGTAAACTTTGAAATTACATATACCAATATCCATGAGTACCTCATTACACTTTATGTGTCAAGTAGATTATTTTGGATTTTTCCTCATGATGGGTTCTACAACTTCATGGGAAATACGTATTGTATCATAGTGATTCAAATATTCCTTGGCTATTATGTAAGGGTGGTGTCGATATAGCAAATTTTATCTTGGAGCACTTCCCAATACTCAAAATTTATTTTAGCCTTGAGAATCTTCCTTTACCGCATAGTGAACCATAGATTTGATGAAAGGTCTATGTGCTTCTCTTGCACTCTTAATAACTTTAATAAGGTGCCACAGTGAAAAATGATTCTCAAGCTCTATGGCATAAGAAAAACTTCATAAGCTTGACACTCATAGACATTGTTAGTGTAGAATAGTGTAAGGATTGTTTAAAGGGATTTTCTTTGTTTGTGCGAGGTCTCATCTTAGGGGACATTGTGCTTAACATCTCCAAGAGAGTATGTGTTAGAGAATTATCATGCTCCTGGAGGGAATTAAGCCTAATGAATCCACCAAGAAAAGAATGCATATCAACAGGAAAGAAATCACACAATGAAATGTGAGTTGTAATGTATGCCCACACTTTAAAGTAGTTGTGAACACAATAACCATGAGTAATGGCTTTAAAGTAGAAGAATATGGCATGAGAGCTTACTCGAAAAGACTTATGCCAAGTCATATGTTCTGGATAAGCGACATCATGAAAAGCGTAGTATGTCATATCCAAACCAACTTAAGTCATGCCATGCACATCCCAAGATTGTTGTTATGTATTCATGAATGGTTAACGACTAGCCAAAGGAAGAAACCACAGGTGACATAGGAGGATAAGACTACATAACCCCTCTTCCCCACTGAGTGTAGGACAAGGGTGAGCCAAAATGATTGATGAAATGTAGGCGAGAGTGAAAATTGATATAAATTAGAGGAATTAGGTGCCCCCACAGAGGGAAGCATACAAAACTCCTAAAAATGTTGGATTTTGTGACTCAAAGCTTTGCATTCATTAGTGGAGTGACCATGAACTCTATGATAGGAATAGAATGAAGTCTTATAAGAACATTTATTTTGAGTTCAAGGGGAAGGGTTGTCAAGTGAACTTGGATGAGTCTCGAAAAGATCCCCTCTTTATAAATGGTAGAAGGTGGTGTTGTGGCATGCGTCAAAGATGCATCTTTCTTAGTAGTAGATGTCATACTTACACAAGTTTCTGTAGACTGATATTTTATTCTCACTCATACAAGAGAAGGGAAAATCTATCAAATACAAATCATTGGTATCTTATGAGATGACATTGACATTAAGTGAAGATTTTGTTGTTTTTTTCATATTGTGGAAAGGATGATGTTCAAGACCACTAGTGTCAGGAAATTTAGGATGGATGACTATTTAGGATGATTTAGGAGTGTATTGTGTCAAATTGTTGATGTTGAGTGAAGGCTTGTGATTTATATCAAAGGGAAATACCAACACCATGAGTTTTTTGTTGTGTGAGAGGTTCTATAGGGTTATTGTTTAAGTACAAATAACATGCAAGTTCACTACCCAATGCCAACAACCTCTAACGTTACGAGACTAAGATAACTTTAAAACCCAAACAAGAAACATGAATTGAAAGCATAACATTTTTTTTTTTTGTTGTCTCTAGTGTTTGGGGTGATTTTTCTTTATGTGTTCCTCTTAGATTTGGAGTGGTTTTATCGTGTTGGTATGCATGGGATTCTCTTGGTCATTGGTTTTTTTTGGTATGTTGTCATGTAAAAGAGTGGCTTTTTTTAGGGGCCAGAGCCCAAAGAGGTAAATTGGATAGCCTTCGGAGGTGGTTTAATCAAGTGATAACTAAATCAATGTACTTAGAAGCTAGGTAGTATTTCACACTAATTAAGATAATTAAGCGTCACTCATCGACACAAGTGCTCGTATAGGCTTGGGATGAGTGGAAGGCCTAAAATGACAAGGTCATCTATCTTGCCTTTATGAGAGGTATTTGATTCTACATGAGTGAGTATGGCTTTCGAGATTCGGTTGAGGCCACCAGGATAACCCATAGTGGGGGCTGGAGCCTATGAATATTCCCAAAGCAAATCCCATGTCAAGCTATGTGATGACACTCATTCTATGACAACATCGGGTATTTGGTTTTAAGTGTATGGTTTTCGTAACATACTCGATCTATTATATTTCTAGAAACAGTGTGACTTATGTTAGTGATGTTGGAGTCCTACTTGTATTATCCTTATGGTTGTATGGTTCATGTGATTGGTTGTGTCAGTTTGAGTTAGCCTGTGTCTAGAGGTAGATGGTCTTTCCTAGGAATATTTGTTACTATCTCGTAGCACAGGGGGTGAGCCTTTGGGTATCACACGGTTGGGTGGAACATGCATCTTAATCTGTTGGGTCATATTCTTGTTCGTGGATGAGATTTCCAGTTGGAGAGCTCATGGGATCCAATACTTTCATGCTTTATTATTTTTAGTTATTATTGTAATGTATTACTCCTCTTTGTATTGAGGTGGAAGACGGAATTTGTAACCACGCTGATTGGATTTACCTCATTTAGGGAATGATTTTTGTAAGCGCATTGTAAATCATATTATTGGAAACATGTGGTATCTTTTATTCTTGATGTAATTTATCATGTTTGGAATGTATGCATTTCTTAATTTGTTAAGTAATTGAATGTTTTTTTTAATTCATATTCCTTGTTTGGGTTTAAGTAATCTGTCTCGTAACCTTAGAGGTTGTTGGCAATGGGTAGTGAACTTGCATGTTAATTGTTCTTAAGAAAAAAAAATAGTACATTTGAGTAGTAAATTGCAGCTTCATCTAGGTTTGCATGGTGCAGCGTTACACCATTCCTAATGAATTTAGTATCTAAGAAAGTTTTTCAATCTTGCATGACCCAAAATATTGATCTCCTCACTGTATTCAACATTTTATGAAGGAATGT
The DNA here is from genome assembly GCA_007258455.2 of Sequoia sempervirens. Lineage (NCBI taxonomy): Eukaryota > Viridiplantae > Streptophyta > Pinopsida > Cupressales > Cupressaceae > Sequoia > Sequoia sempervirens. The sequence continues at coordinate 6,521 of VDFB02283352.1, forward strand.
GTGTGGTGAGCTTCTCGTCCCTATTCATTATCACTTCCCTAGCCACCTCTCTAGCGACACATCCAATAAAATGTTGCATGAGTCACTTTCGAATGTTTGTTAGTTAGATGCAATGTTTAGCCATAGATAATTGCTATGAGTAGATTTTTAAAAAAATGATTTTATCATGTTCAAGTTATGGGGTTTAATTTTTAGACAAGACATTATTATGGTATGATATAATAGTATACTAAAATATTATTATATGTAATATATTTCTATTATATAATGGTATATTATCATGATATATTTATAATATTGTTGCTTTGAATAATTGTCTTTTACCTAGCTAATTCACTCACTAGGTAGATTAAGGGACATATTCACATGTTAAGTTTACCTAGGATAAAAGATTCTTTCTAGAAGGCTTAGTTGGCTTATCTAGAACTTATCTTATCTAGCTAGGATGCATCATTTCCTAGGTGATTAGGTTGTTGGTTGTCTCATGTCAAAGGATTATGACATTTTTGAACATCATGTCCATTCCTATCTTTCAACCTTGCCTTTATAAGCAATGCATCTCATGTACATTTGCAATCAAGCAATAGCTATTCAACCATTAATCAATCTTGCATTCTGAAGCAAGATTTCCGGCCATTCTCTCTCTTGTGGAAGTTGTTTTGGTTGCAATTGATATTGGGGGTGTTGGGGAGTCACCATTAACTCCTACATGGTATCAAAGCGCTCCAGGTGTTACAGATTCTTTCCCAGATCTGAGGGTGATATTTTAGCTTCAAGATTTTGTTGGTTGCAGATTGGGGTTTCAATAACCTCATGGTTGAGTTCAAAAGGTTCCGTAGATTAATTTTGACTATAAATTCACCTATTTTGGGTAAAATTATTTTTCAGGAATTTTTTTTTTGCTCGAACAACCTTTTGAGAGGTACGATTTTCTTATTTTTGCAAAAAAAAAATTGGAAAAATATTTCTATGGTATTTTTTAAAATTTGAGGCAAATTTTAACGGACTATGATTTTCATCTAGTTTTGTGCAAATATATTTGGGAAAAATTAATTTATTCTAGGCTTTGATAAATTTTCGGGCTAAAGTTTTTCATAAATTATTTGGGCTATTAAAAGTCTGATCGAAATCTGCGTATATATTGTCGGCATCATTTGCGAAATATTCCACATTTTTGGTATAGGTTGCATCGACATGATTTGAGTAGTCGCAGGCTAAAGTTTGTACAATCGATATTTATAATTGCTCAAACTGGTCTGATCTGGTCACATCGACCTCTATATGCAGATCTTTTGGTACCTATCTTTTGTACGTAGGCGGTACAAGTCATCGGCGTCATCACATCATACTAGTTGCATAGTATCGATTCCGTGGAATATTTGGTGTCATTTCCCCAGCCCGATAGTCAAGGCATCACATCCAGCTACAATTACCAATAAAAGGAACTTTGTATTGATTGATCAACATCATCCGTGGAGAGGTACCATCGACCTCCAAATCAATCACAGGTACATCTCGCTATTGGTCGATGTCATTTCTCCACTGGCTTGTGCGAAGGACATCAATTCTAGCAGGGGTCCTAATCTATGAATTGTACTCTGGCCGAAATCCTTTGTTGGCCCCTTCATTTCCCACTAGTCGCTTCTCCTCATTGGCCGGCCATCACATCAGTGTACACATTTATTAGGAGTACCTTCCATCATCATTCGCGTCAGCATTCTTGGCTGTCATATCACCTTGCTCAGCATGAGACTTCATTATGCACCGCAGGTATATATATAACCTTTTCCTTTTAATATTAAACACTTTTTATCAAAATCTTTGTACAAGAAGGGCAACATTTGCTATTTGGTATTTTATTGTCCTTGGCCGACCATGTATTAAGCCTGACCATGTGATTTTCTTTAAAACTTGCTATTACACCCAAGGTCATACTGGTGACTGTGTTTTAGCCCCTGGTGCCAAATATGTGCACCTGTTTAGTCTTGATGCATATCTATTGGCCCCCAAGTGCCTATTTATAGGACTTTTTTTCATTTTTTCACAACTTTTACATATGGAGGTGAAATTTTTCAAGCGAAATATCATTGGAAAGGTGAAGACCTAAATTTTTTAGTGGTGTAGATATTTTTTAGAGATTTTGTAGCTTTGTGCCCCTTTTTCTGGGTTCAAGCCTGATCATCATTTTCTGCTTATGAGCTCGTATCTTTGTGCTCCGTTCTCTATTTTTTCCCAAATTTTGCAGCATCGAAAAGGTATTCAAGAGAACTTCATATTTACTCATGTAGTTGGGACAAAGGGGTTAAAATCTTGTATTATAAGGGAAAATTGTTATTCCTCTATTGGAATAGATGATTGTATCATGGATTTGACAAAACTTTTACTTCTAACTCCATATAACTATCATGAGTGAAAATCTCAAATGGAGTTTTTATTGTTAAAGTCAAAGTTGCAACGAATCACATTTGGTCAAGATCCAAAACCTGTAGGAGCAAAAGAGAAAAGAAAATGGCTTGATAGAAGGGATGAAACTCTTGGTACTTTGAAGTTTTCCATTTCTATAGATCAAAGATATTATGTTGCATCTTGCACTCATCCTAATGAAGCTTGGAATACTTTAGAGATTCTCTTTGGTAAGCCAAATAAGATGAGGAAATTTAAGTTGGAGAATGAACTAATGGGTCTTAATCCTTCAGATTTTAACAATGTCCAAGACTTTTTCTCTAAGCTCAATTCTCTTCGATTGCAGTTATCTAATTGTGGGGACACTAAAGAGGATGAACAGTTGATACTTTCTATTCTTGCGAAGCTTTGTCCTGATTATTCGGTGTTTGTTTCTACATTCTATGCTACAATAGATGCTCTTAGCAATGCATACAAAATGCCTTCTCTTTATGAATTTACAACTCAACTCACAAGGGAACAAGCAAAGTTGGTACACATGGGAACATTGAAGTCTACTAAACCTCATGCTCTCTTTTCAAAAGAGACAAACAATTTAATTGGAAAAGGTAAGAAGCAAAACAAGGCATGCAAGTCTAATGAGCAAGGTAAAGATTCTCCTTCACATCGCACTCCTTAGTCCACACCCTCTTGTAAAGAGGAATAATCTAAAAAGAAGAAGTCAAAATGTGCATATTGTAAAAGGTTAGGATATGATGAGCATAGATGTTATAATAAGAAGATTCATGAGCTGACACACCTTCTTCAAAAGAATAACATTAAGCTACCCTCATCAGTGTCTGCTACTTCCTCTTCGACATCTCAATCAACATCTCTCTCATCGTCATCTCAATTACAAGACACAGGATGTACTTTTGGGCTACACAAGATGAAAGGAAAAGCACTCTTTGCATCTACAAGTCTTGTATTTCATAGATGGCTTCTTGATTCCGGTGCATCTCATCATATGGAATCTTCTATGTATATGTTCTCTTCTTTTGAGCCCTGTAATTCGCCTCATATATTGATGGGTAACAATAAATATATGAAGGTAAGTGGGAAGGGTTTTATTTATATGGGAAAAGGGAATTTCAATGATGTACTTTGTGTTCCTTCCTTGTCCACTAATCTCCTTTCAATTTACCAAATTACTCATGGGGGTCAAGGTAAAATAGTTGAGTTCACTCTAGATAAGGTGTACATAGGTTACTTGGAGTCTAGGGATATTATTGCTATCGAGATGGCTGATCATTCATCTCATGTATATTCCTTTTCACATCTTGCTTCAGAAGATGATAATGTTCCTTTGACTTCATCACACACTCCATTGAGTGTGAACCATGATAGTGAGGAGAAGGTTAGTCAACTACACCTTGGTATTCCAGAACCAGTGCTAAGCTTCCTACTCCTCCACCTCCTACTCCTTCAGCCATCGTTGCTTCTATTCAACAGGGTGATCATAGGTTTTCAGATCTTGCTTTGTGGGATGAGTATTTGAAAGGGATTTCTAACTTATTCATTAAGTCTCATACTACATATTTGGAGGACACACTTGAGGGGATTTCTCTCCTTTTTTATGACAATTTTAGCACAACTATTATTCCATCTACTTTTTCTTTGGAGATTGGCATTCATAAGTCTCCTCCTTCACCTGATTTGTCATGTTTCTTGGTTCAGTTTGACCATGATTATGTTGTGGCTCATTCAAGCTTAGAGGATCTTCCTCATTTTTCAGAGGCATACATGTTGAGCATCTATGCTCCCTCCTTTCACTTGGACATGGAGTGGCTTCTACATTAGCTTATGCATTTGTTTCTTCCTAAGGGAAGAAGTGTTGCTTGCAGACATTGGGTCATCTTTTGTTTTCAGGAATTCTTCATCGGAATTGGAGCTTCTTCATCATGTGGGGGATATCTTATCGATCTACTTCCCTCTTATGGGTGGGTAATTGATTGTATATACATGATGCATGTTTTCCTTGGGGGTATCATTGGGTCCTCCATACATCATTTTTTTTCTCTCTTTTGGAGAGGAGTTTTGTCCCACATAGTTTTCTCCTTTTTTTTTCTTGTGAGAGAATGCATATTTTCATTTGCATTGTAAATGGGTACCTAACATGGCCTAGTAGCTGGGACCTATAGTCATAGTCTTTGCACAATTTTCATAATAATCTTCTCCCTAAGTTGCACTTAAGGGGGGGTGTTGGTGTGAATAATTTTCTTGTACCTAGCTAATTCACTCACTAGGTAAATTAGGGGACATATTTACATGTTAATTTTACTTAAAATAAAAGATTCTTTGTAGAACGCTTAGTTGGCTTATGCAGAACTTATCTTATGTAGCTAGGATGCATAATTTCCTAGGTGATTAGGTTGTTGGTTGTCTCATGTCAAAGGATTATGACATTTGTCAACATCATGTTCATTTCTATCTTTCAACCTTGCCTTTATAAGCAAGGCATCTCATGTACATTTGCAATCAAGAAATAACTATTCAACCATTAATCAATCTTGCATTGTGAAGCAAGCTTTCTGGCCATTCTCTCTCTTGTGGAAGTTGTTTTAGTCGCAACTGATCTTGGGGGTGTTGGGGAGTCACCATTAATTCCTACAAATATATTAATATAATATAATATTATATAGTATAATATTATTGTATACAGTATACTATAAGATAAATTTATAGTATTATGGTATATTATTATATACTATTATAATTTACTATATTATTATAGTATATATCATAATCAAATATATAATATTATTGTATTATTATATAATATTATAGTATAACACTATTATATATAATATAATATATCATGTTATATTATTAAATTTAATTTTTTTATAACATTATATTAGAATAATATATAGCTATTGTTATATAATATTATACAACTTATATGATATAATATATAATTTTTCTTTTTATTTGATCTCTTTATTATAATAATATATATTATAAATTTATATTATATATAATATATAATATATTCTTACATATAATATACTTATAAGATATTATTATAATCTAATATTAGATTATTATTATTATATATATTATAATATAATATAACTTCATAGTAATATAGTATATTATAATCTAATAGATGATATTATTGTATTATTATAATAATATTATACATTATTTTTATATATATTATAATTTAATAATATAATATTATGGTTATTATTATATAAAATTATATTATAATAATATCATATATAATATACTTATATTATATATAATAAATATTTTTATATACTATAGTAGATATTATTATAAGTATATACTGTAATATATATTATTATATGTAAATTTAATATACTATTATAATATGAATTTATAATATTTTATGTACAATATAATATATCATGTTATATTATTAAATTTTAATTCTCTTATAATATTATATCAAAATAATATAAATATCTCTTAGAAAATATTATTTTATACATATTATATATTATTATAATAAAATGATCAAAAATATAAATAAATAAATATATATATATATTATATCATATAAGTTGTATAATATTATTTCATATCAACCAGATATATAATGTATATAATATAATAATATCATAACTTTATAATATAAATTTACAATATTATATAATGTATAATATTACTACTTCTTATATCATATCATATTATATAATGTATATTATATCATATCCCTCTTTTCCTATATCTCATTATCGTCTCTTGTGACTACTCTCGCGTACATTGCAGGCAATGGTGAAAGAAACAGAATATTCAATGTGGTCAAGATCAACAATCACGATAGTCCACTGCTCGTATGGATACAATAGATACCCATTACGAATTGCATATATCCTCCTCCAAAGTCCTCTGAACGTGATATCAGATCCTCAAACTTGCATCGATTGTTAGGCCCAGTTGGAACTGAATAACAAGATAACACTATTCAACAACCACAACGTTGCTCGTTAATCAAAACATCACAATATTCAACAACCAGAACGTTGCTCGTTAATCAAAACATCAAAGATTTTCAATTAATAGTAAATTGAAGTGATAAAGGACTAACTTCGGTACCTTCACGAAATTGATGCCCAGAGGTGAAGTTGGAATTCAAGCCATGAGTTAAATTTGGCAAAGTCTCGAGAGTTTACTGAGAAAGCTGCAAAGACATAGCAATTATTAAATAAAAGAGAACGTAAGGGTACCCCATACTCAGTTTTGAACGAGATGATGGTCGCACAGAAATTTGACGAAGATGAGAGAATGAAGCTGGTCCTAAAACGTTTTTCGCCAGGTCGTTCCTTCATGGGTCACGCTTACGCTGCTCCGTTACCACACGACCACCGAAATGCTCCGGTGTCATGCTTAAACTCCTCTTTACGGCAAGGGTTTGGTGGTCACCACTGAGCAAACCGAGAACACCACCTTGAGGAGGTTGCGTTGTGGCGGTACTGCATCGATGTCGCCTTGGCGTTCGGTAGGAAATCTGACTCATTGCACAGCGGTGACGACCAAACCCTTTGCCGTGAAGACGAGTGGGTAAGCAATCGTCGGCGGTGAGGATCTGGTAACGGAGCAGGTTAAGCATGAGCAAGGAAGGTAACGTGGTGTTCACCACCGCCGGGTCCATCCTGTCCTTTCCTGTGGGCGAGACCGCATTGACACGAATATAAAAAGCAGGCTGGGAGCCCGTCCGCACGGCAGCCTGATTGATCTGAACCAGCTAATCTGTGCTCCAAGAAGAAAGAAAGTAGCACTCTCGGGATAAAAGGCAATAGAGCAAAGATTAATGTGTGCAAGATTGTAAAATTCCTTGCAGACCAGAGAGATAATCCTATTCACTGTTGATCAATGCATGGATTTACAACTACATAGCCACCCGCAGAAAAGGAAATTGTGATGAAAGGCAGACTTCACTGCTGTTGCTCCTACAGTGATAAGGGCGGTGAAAGCAAGCAAACTGCAGTTTACTTTAGCTAGCTTATTGCTGGAAAATAAATCAAACGGTTGTTGCTTTAGTTAGCAACATGCATGTCAATTGTCAATCATCGCATGTTGTTAAAAGGCTGTTGTTGCTTAGATAGCTTAGTTCACGAAAACTAACATGCATGTCAATCATCGCATGTTGTTAACAGGCTGTTGTTGCTTAGATAGCTTAATTCACGTAAACTAGCATGGATGCCAATCATCGCATGTTGTTAACATGCTGCTTTTCCTTAGATAGCTTAATTCACGGATTCTTGATTTTTGCTTGGTATATAAAATCAATTGAGGTTGGGAAAACAGTTTTAGGCTTTCTTGATCCCGGCAGATAGAAATCCCATCAGTTAGAGATCCCGACAACTTATCGTAATTTGAGCAGGGAGAGCTTCTAATCCCGTCCTCTCTTTAATTTTTCTTAAACAAAAAAAGCATTATGTACCACTTTTCCCTCAAGAAAATAGCCGTTATGGATTGTTTATCTTGTAGCTTCTATATTTGAATATCAATTATTAAATATCCATATTTACTTGAGTTAATAACCGATTGGTAAGAGTTCATTTAAAAGCAATAGATTCTATATGGATTGGTAAGAGTTCATTTAAGAGCAATAGATTTTACAGGTTTAAGTTAAGATTTAAAATACTATCAAATTAATTGGCAAAGATTTTTGGTCTAATTATCCATATTCTATTATTTTAAAAATTCTCGTAGTAACTCTTAAAATTCTAAGATAAGTCACTTTCATTTTGTACCACTTTAAAATTCAAAAAGATGTCATATTAGTGTTTGTCAAATGGTTTCAAATTCAAGCTACACTCATTTTAGTACTTCAAAATTTCTAAAATTATTAATTTAGGCTAGAGAAAAGAATGAAAATTGTATTACCAAACTTGGGTAGAAGTAAGAGAGAGTGTTGGGAGGGTTCGAGGACACTACCCCAAAAGATCAAAGTTAAGGAAATAAGGGGAGAGAGGAAAGATAGTAAAGAAAATAAATAATAATAATAAAAGTTTGATGATAAAAATAATGATTGTATTATATCAACAAGTTGTAATTAAAAACAAATAGAAAAATCAATCTTATATTAAATAATATAATAATATGTCTAATATAATAAACTATTGAATACTGTATTTCTATAGTTATAAAACACACTAACCTAAAACCCAAAAGTGATAAAACCGAGAAAAGAAAAGAGGGTCCTTGTTTTAATGGGGTATGTGTGTAAGGGACAATTATACATATGACCTCCTTTTCACCTCATGCTCATTTTCATAATCATTTGAATAATACTCCATGTGAATTTCACGAGTCATCCTCTTATTGATTTCTTTGTGAAGTCTTCCCACTAGGTCATATTTTTGCCTTGCCAAGTTTAAAATTTGTAATCTATATGCTTTCAATTCCTCTTCTACTCCTTTAGCATGCTTCAATGAATTGTATTCATATATTCCTATAAAAATGGGGATCTTTGTTTTTCCTTTCTTATGAGCTTGAAAGAAAGCTTCATAAAACTCAATTACTTGTCTTGAGAACTCCAATAGCACTATTTTATTTGGTGGGTACCTAGGCATCATCTAGGGTTTACGTATGAATCCTTCAACCCTATTATAAGTAAACTTTTGAAATTAGATGTACCAATATCCATAGTACCTCATTACACTTTATGTGTCAAAGTAGATTATTTTGGATTTTTTCTCCTTTGATGGTTCTTACCAACTTCATGGAAAATACATCATTAACTGTCATATAGTGATTCAAATATTCCTTGGCTATTATCTAAGGGTGGTGTCGATATAGCAAATTTTATCTTGGAGCACTTCCCAATACTCAAAATTTATTTTAGCCTTGAGAATCTTCCTTTACCGCATAGTGAACCATAGATTTTATGAAAGGTCTATGTGCTTCTCTTGCACTGCTAGGATCTTTCACCTAAAATGAGGAAGATATACCCTTAAAATTGATGTGGTTCACTCAATCTAAGGTACGCATGATGAAATTAAAACTAAATGAAATGATCTAAATGCAACTAGATGATGAAATTGACTAATTAAGTATGCAAAACCTTAGAAATGTAACTTGTTTGAAAACACATTGTGTAATACAAAAACACCTAGAAATGTGAACAATTTAATCGAATAGAAATGGATGAGACTAAAAGCGTGCACTTGTAATATGGATGGAGACTATAAATGGCTTATGGAATGTAGTGCCCCTCTAGTTTAGACATACTGTTTAGTTTGATTCTGTTTGTTAGATGCTTAGTTCATTGTGATACTACGTTGTTTTGATTTTGTGAATGATACATTGACATCTTGGTTATTTGGTTATGTTGGTTTAATGATACTATGATAGATTCATTCATGATATGGCTTATTAGTTATGATTATTGCTTATGTTATCATATTGTTATGATTGTATATGATTGATCTTGCTCGTTTGTGTCGGTGGATAAGACAGTGTAGCATTACTCATTCGTGAGTACCCTGCTATGCTGCAATTCTTATTCACGGTGTGTTTTCAAACATGAGTTTATATATATACATGTTTTAACCTGGATGTTTTCCTGGAACCGCAGTCTTGAAGATGCTTGACTCATGTATGGGGTTGAGTCTCTAATGCATTGCTCTTGAAGTATATTTGTTGCGGTATTGTGAGGTCAGCACTACGACCATGGTTTGTTTTTTTGAGGCAAGGTATCCTGTATTGCCGTGTAAGCCCAGATTTGTCTCTTGTCATGTTCAGATATAATTGTTTTGTGTTTTACAAATGCATTATTTTAATTTTATTAAATGTTTATTAATGTTTTAACCAACGTTAATGATTTAATTTATTAAGTTTAATTAAATAAGTTATTTCTCTCCAATGTTTTAATTAAAATAATATTATTGTTGTTTTAATTGTGCAAATTTAATTGTGTGAAATAGATATCTTTTAAAGCAAGATATTTTTGATGAGATAAGGATCTTTGATTGTCAGTTAAAGGTTTGTTTTGATATTTTAAGAATGAGTTGAACTGAATGAGTTATTTACAATGCAAATGAAACTATTAATTAAAATGGAATGATTGGAAATCTGGATTGCATGAATTTATATCTTTTGGATTTTGGGGAATTGTGCATTCACGTGAAGATTTCTTACGGTAGCAGTTTTTAGCAGTCTTGATTTACAGCAATTGTTTTCAGAAGAATTTTTCTTTAATATTTTGTTCACAAGCATGTTTTGAAGTTGGCTTGATTGGAATTTCACTGTCGAAGTCTAGAAAATTAATAGAGGAATCAGCAAAAGGTTTCAAAGTGCATTTCAGCTCGATTTCTAGATTATCGAGTTTCTTCACTTTTGAAGTTTTAAGTAAATTTCTTCCTTAGATATTTAAGAAAAGATTAGTAGGTATATCAACCTCATAGGAAATAGACAGAATAAAGTGAAATAAAGAGATTGTGGAAATATTATTAAAAGAAATTAGAAATGTTAAGAGAAACAAAGGAAATAGATGTTTAGGAATTAGAGATTTGGCAGATAAAATGATTTAGTCTCATGTATCTGTAATATATATATAAGACATTATTATAATCTAATGTTAGATTATTATTATTATATATATTATGCTATGATATAACTTGTAGTAGTATAGTATATTGCTCAATCTAATCAGATGATATTTATTATTATGTATGTATACATTGTTACTATATATATTATAATTTAATGAAAAGTATAGTATTATGGTTGTTATTATAAGGTATATTATAATACGTATCATATATAATATGTATATTATATATATAATATATGTTTTGCCATAAAGTTATATGGTTGATGTTATTGTACTAAGTATATACTGTAATATATATTATTATATGTAAATTTAATATACTATTATAATATGAATTTATAATATTTTATGTATAATATAATATATCATGTTATATTATTAAATTTTAATTCTCTTATAATATTATATCAAAATAATATAAATATCTCTTAGAAAATATTATGTTATACATATTATATATTATTATAATAAAATGATCAAAAATATAAATAAATATATATATATATATTATATCATATAAGTTGTATAATATTATATCATATCAACGAGATATATAATGTATATAATATAATAATATCATAACTTTATAATATAAATTTACAATGTATACAATATATAGTAACACTAGTTCTTAAAGAGATCCATAGAATTATATGTACTTCATAATGTTATATATAATATAGTATATTATATGATATTATATTTATTAAATTTTTAATTTTATTACATAAATATTTATATCACAAATAATATATATACTTCCTTGGCCCATAATACTTATTACAACATAATATATATACTTTAATATATTATAATATAGCAATATATATTATATATGATAATATATATATTATTATTATATAATATACCATGATATAAATTTATAATACAGTTTTTGTTTTTATGTTATCATTTTATTAAATAATAATATATAAAAAATAATATATTATAATATATTATAGATAACTTAGTGATATAATATAATATAATATATAATACTATGCTATTATTATATACTATTATAGTATAATACTTTTATATAATATACTTATAATATAAAATTGTATTATTTATATATATATAATATGTTATTGTTATATAATATTATTTTAGGTAATATACTATAAAAAAAAAATTAAAATATTATTATATAATAAATAATATTACTAGTTCTTAAGATGATCCATCTTTTCCTATATCTCATTATAGTCTGTTGTGACTACTCTCTCTAAACTACTACACAATTATATCTTAAAATAGAAATTTCCAGCCATGAAACCAGGAAATACTTGTCTGTTAGGGTGGATAGTTGGTGACTTCCTCGCACTTGCATACATTGCAGGAAATGGTGAAAGAAACAAAATATTCAATGTGGTCAAGATCAACAAGCACGATAGTCCACTGCTCGTATGGATACAATAGATACCCATTACGAATTACATATATCCTCCTCCAAAGTCCTCTGAACGTGATATCAGATCCTCAAACTTGCATCGATTGTTAGGCCCAGTTGGAACTGAATAACAAGATAACAATATTCAACAACCACAATGTTGCTCGTTAATCAAAACATCAAAGATCTTCAATTAACAGTAAATTGAAGTGATAAAGGACTAACTTCGGTACCTTCACGAAATTGATGCCCAGAGGTGAAGTTGGAATTCAAGCCATGAGTTAAATTTGGCAAAGTCTCGAGAGTTTACTGAGAAAGCTGCAAAGACATAGCAATTATTAAATAAAAGAGAACGTAAGGGTACCCCATACTCAGTTTTGAACGAGATGATGGTCGCACAGAAATTTGACGAAGATGAGAGAATGAAGCTGGTCCTAAAACATTTTTCGCCAGGTCGTTCCTTCATGGGTCACGCTTACGCTGCTCCGTTACCATACGACCACCGAAATGCTCCGGTGTCATGCTTAAACTCCTCTTTACGGCAAGGGTTTGGTGGTCACCGCTGAGCAAACCGAGAACACCACCTCGAGGAGGTTGCGTTGTGGCGGTACTGCATCGATGTCGCCCTGGCGTTCGGTAGGAAATCTGACTCATTGCACAGCGGTGATGACCAAACCCTTTACTGTGAAGATGAGTGGGTAAGCAATTATTGGCGGTGAGGATCTGGTAATGGAGCAGGTTAAGCATGAGCAAGGAAGGTAACGTGGTGTTCACCACCGGCGGGTCCATCCTGTCTTTTCCTGTGGGTGAGACCGCATTGACACGAATATAAAAAGCAGGCTGACATCCTGATTGATCTGAACCAGCTAATCTGTGCTCCAAGAAGAAAGAAATTAGCACTCTCGGGATCAAAGGCAATAGAGCAAAGATTAATGTGTGCAAGAGTGTAAAATTCCTTGCAGATCAGAGAGATAATCCTATTCACTGTTGATCAATGCATGGATTTACAACTATATAGCCACCCGCAGAAAAGGAAATTGTGATGAAAGGCAGACTTAACTACTGTTGCTCCTAGAGTGATAAGGGCGGTGAAAGCAAGCAAACTGTAGTTTACTTTAGCTAGCTTATTGCTGGAAAATAAATCAAATGGTTGTTGCTTTAGTTAGCAACATGCATGTCAATTGTCAATCATCGCATGTTGTTAAAAGGTTGTTGTTGCTTAGATAGCTTAGTTCACGAAAACTAACTTGCATGTCAATCATCGCATGTTGTTAACAGGCTGTTGTTGCTTAGATAGCTTAGTTCACGTAAACTAGAATGGATGCCAATCATCGCATGTTGTTAATAGGCTGCTTTTCCTTAGATAGTTTAATTCACAGATTCTTTATTTTTGCTTGGTATATAAAATCAATTGAGGTCGGGAAAACCGTTTTAGGCTTTCTTGATCCTGGCAGATAGAAATCCCATCAGTTAGAGATGCCGACAACTTATTGTAATTTGAGCAGGGAGAGCTTGTAATCCTGTCCTCTCTTTAATTTTCTTAAAAAAAAATAGATTATGTACCACTTTTCCCTCAAGAAAATAGCCATTATGGATTGTTTATCTTGTTGCTTCTATATTTGAATATCAATTATTAAATATCCATGTTTACATGAGTTAATAACCGGTTGGTAAGAGTTCATTTAAAAGCAATAGATTCTATATGGATTGGTAAGAGTTCATTTAAGAGCAATAGATTTTACAGATTCAAGTTAAGATTTAAAATGCTATCAAATTAATTAGCAAAGATTTTTGGTCTAATTATCCATATTCTATTATTTTAAAAATTCTCGTAGTAACTCATAAAATTCTAAGATAAGTCACTTTGATTTTGTACAACTTTAAAATTCCAAAAGATTTCATATTAGTGTTTGTCAAATGGTTTCAAATTCAAGCTACACTCATTTTAGTACTTCAAAATTTCTAAAATTATTAATTTAGGCTAGAGAGAAGAATGAAAATTGTATACCCAAACTTGGGTAGAAGTAAGAGAGGGTGTTGGGAGGGTTTGAGGACACTACCCCAAAAAATCAAAGTTAAGGAAATAAGGGGAGAGAGGAAATATAGTAAAGAAAATAAATAATAATAATAAAAGTTTGATGTTAAAAATAATGATTGTATTATATCAACAAGTTGTAATAAAAAACAAATAGAAAAATCAGTATTATATTAAATAATATAATAATATGTCTAATATAATAAACTATTGAATATTGTATTTCTATAGTTACAAAACACACTAACCTAAAACCCAAAAGTGATAAAACCAAGAAAAGAAAAGAGGGTCTTTGTTTTAATGGGGTGTGTGTGTAAGGGACAATTATACATATGACCTCCTTTTCACCTCATGCTCATTTTCATAATCATTCGAATAATCCTCCATGTGAAGTTCATGAGTCATCCTCTTATTGATTTCTTTGTGAAGTCTTCCCAGTAGGTCATATTTTTGCCTTGCCAAGTTTAAAATTTGTAATCTATATGCTTTCAATTCCTCTTCTACTCCTTTAGCATGCTTCAATGAATTGTATTCATATATTCCTATAAAAATGGGGATCTTTGTTTTTCCTTTCTTATGAGCTTGAAGAAAAGCTTCATAAAACTCAATTACTTGTCTTGAGAACTCCAATAGCACTATTTTGTTTGGTGGGTACCTAGGCATCATCTAGGGTTTATGTATGAATCCTTCAACATTATTATAAGTAAACTTTTGAAATTACATGTACCAATATCCATAGTACCTCATTACACTTTATGTGTCAAAGTAGATTATTTTGGATTTTTTCTCTTAAAATTCTAAGATAAGTCACTTTCATTTTGTACCACTTTAAAATTCTAAAAGATGTCATATTAGTGTTTGTCAAATGGTTTCAAATTCAAGCTACACTCATTTTAGTACTTCAAAATTTCTAAAATTGTTAATTTAGGCTAGAGAGAAGAATGAAAATTGTATTGCCAAACTTGGGTAGAAGTAAGAGACGGTGTTGGGAGGGTTCGAGGACACTACCCCAAAAAATCAAAGTTAAGGAAACAAGGGGAGAGAGGAAATATAGTAAAGAAAATAAATAATAATAATAAAAGTTTGATGTTAAAAATAATGATTGTATTATATCAACAAGTTGTAATTAAAAAAAAATAGAAAAATCAATATTATATTAAATAATATAATAATATGTCTAATATAATAAACTATTGAATACTGTATTTCTATAGTTATAACACACACTAACCTAAAACCCAAAAGTGATAAAACCGAGAAAAGAAAAAGATGGTCCTTGTTTTAATGGGGTATGTGTGTAAGGGACAATTATACATATGACCTCCTTTTCACCTCATGCTCATTCTCATAATCATTCGAATAATACTCCATGTGAAGTTCACGAGTCATCCTCTTATTGATTTCTTTGTGAAGTCTCCCCACTAGGTCATATTTTTGCCTTGCCAAGTTTAAAATTTGTAATCTATATGCTTTCAATTCCTCTTCTACTCCTTTAGCATGCTTCAATGAATTGTATTCATATATTCCTATAAAAATGGGGATCTTTGTTTTTCCTTTCTTATGAGCTTGAAAGAAAGCTTCATAAAACTCAATTACTTGTCTTGAGAACTCCAATAGCACTATTTTATTTGGTGGGTACCTAGGCATCATCTAGGGTTTACGTATGAATCCTTCAACCCTATTATAAGTAAACTTTTGAAATTAGATGTACCAATATCCATAGTACCTCATTACACTTTATGTGTCAAAGTAGATTATTTTGGATTTTATCTCCTTTGATGGTTCTTACCAACTTCATGGAAAATACATCATTAACTGTCATATAGTGATTCAAATATTCCTTGGCTATTATCTAAGGGTGGTGTCGATATAGCAAATTTTATCTTGGAGCACTTCCCAATACTCAAAATTTATTTTAGCCTTGAGAATCTTCCTTTACCGCATAGTGAACCATAGATTTTATGAAAGGTCTATGTGCTTCTCTTGCACTGCTAGGATCTTTCACCTAAAATGAGGAAGATATACCCTTAAAATTGATGTGGTTCACTCAATCTAAGGTACGCATGATGAAATTAAAACTGAATGAAATGATCTAAATGCAACTAGATGATGAAATTGACTAATTAAGTATGCAAAACCTAAGAAATGTAACTTGTTTGAAAACACATTGTGTAATACAAAAACACCTAGAAATGTGAACAATTTAATCGAATAGAAATGGATGAGACTAAAAGCGTGCACCTGTAATATGGATGGAGACTATAAATGACTTATGGAATGTAGTGCCCCTCCAGTTTAGACATAGTGTTTAGTTTGATTCTGTTTGTTAGATGCTTAGTTCATTGTGATACTACGTTGTTTTGATTTTGTGAATGATACATTGACATCTTGGTTATTTGGTTATGTTGGTTTAATGATACTATGATAGATTCATTCATGATATGGCTTATTAGTTATGATTATTACTTATGTTATCATATTGTTATGATTGTATATGATTGATCTTGCTCGTTTGTGTCGGTGGATAAGACAGTGTAGCATTACTCATTCGTGAGTACCCTGCTATGCTGCAATTCTTATTCACGGTGTGTTTTCGAACATGAGTTTATATATATACATGTTTTAACCTGGATGTTTTCCTGCAGACACAGGTACCGGGTAACAGCTCCACCTGCTTGTCAGGTCTGAGTCTACCCTAATACATTATAAATATGTTGTTGGAGGTATTGACAGGTCCATTTAAACCATCGTTTGTTTTTGAACGAGTATCCCTGTGTTACCCCGTATAGCCCAATTTGTCTTGTCATGTTCAAATATATATTGTTTTGTGTTTACAAATATAATATTTAATTTTATTAAATGTTTATTAATGTTTTAACCAACGTTAATGATTTAATTTATTAAGTTTAATTAAATAAGTTATTTCTCTCCAATGTTTTAATTAAAATAATATTATTGTTGTTTTAATTGTGCAAATTTAATTGTGTGAAATAGATATCTTTTAAAGCAAGATATTTTTGATGAGATAAGGATCTTTGATTGTCAGTTAAAGGTTTGTTTTGATATTTTAAGAATGAGTTGAACTGAATGAGTTATTTACAATGCAAATGAAACTATTAATTAAAATGGAATGATTGGAAATCTGGATTGCATGAATTTATATCTTTTGGATTTTGGGGAATTGTGCATTCACGTGAAGATTTCTTATGGTAGCAGTTTTTAGCAGTCTTGATTTACAGCAATTGTTTTCAGAAGAATTTTTCTTTAATATTTTGTTCACAAGCATGTTTTGAAGTTGGCTTGATTGGAATTTCACTGTCGAAGTCTGGAAAATTAATAGAGGAATCAGCAAAAGGTTTCAAAGTGCATTTCAGCTCGATTTCTAGATTATCCAGGTTTTCTTCTTTTTAAGTTTTACATATTATATCATAAAATTTAATAATATCATAACTTTATAATACAAATAATAAAATGACCAAAATAATAAATATAAATATATATATATATATATATCATATAAGTTGTATAATATTATATCATAACAACCAGATATATAATGTATATAATATAATAATATCATAACTTTATAATACAAATTTACAATATTATATAATATATAATATTATTAGTTCTTAAGAAAATTATAGAATTATATATTATAATATTTATATATAATATAATATAATATATGATATTATATTTATTAAATTTTAATTTTATTATAATATTATATCATAATAATATATATACTTCATATTATATAATATTATACAACATAATATATATACTTTAATATATTATAATGTAATGTATATTATATGATAATATATTATATTATTATTATATAATATACCATGATATAAATTTATAATACAATTTTTGTTTTTATGTTATCATTTTATTAAATAATAATATATAAAAAATAATATATTATAATATATTATAGATAACTTATTGATATAATATAATATAATATATAATACTATGCTATTATTATATACTATTATAGTATAATACTTTAATATAATATACTTATAATATAAAATTGTATTATTTATATATATATAATATGTTATTGTTATATAATATTATTTTAGGTAATATACTATAAAAAAAAAATTAAAATATTATTATATAATAAATAAATATTACTAGTTCTTAAGATGATCCATCTTTTCCTATATCTCATTATTGTCTACTGTGACTACTCTCTCTAAACTACTACACAATTATATCTTAAAATAGAAATTTCCAGCCATGAAACCAGGAAATACTTGTCTGTTAGGGTGGACAGTTGGTGACTTCCTCGCACTCGCATACATTGCAGGCAATGGTGAAAGAAACAAAATATTCAATGTGGTCAAGATCAACAAGCACGATAGTCCACTGCTCGTATGGATACAATAGATACCCATTACGAATTGCATATATCCTCCTCCAAAGTCCTCTGAACGTGATATTAGATCCTAAAACTTGCATCGATTGTTAGGCCCAGTTGGAACTGAATGACAAGATAACAATATTCAACAACCATAATGTTGCTCGTTAATCAAAACATCAAAGATCTTCAATTAACAGTAAATTGAAGTGATAAAGGACTAACTTAGGTACCTTCACGAAATTGATGCCCAGAGGTGAAGTTGGAATTCAAGCCATGAGTTAAATTTGGCAAAGTCTCGAGAGTTTACTGAGAAAGCTGCAAAGACATAGCAATTATTAAATAAAAGAGAACGTAAGGTTACCCCATACTCAGTTTTGAACGAGATGATGGTCGCACAGAAATTTGATGAAGATGAGAGGATGAAGCTAGTCCTAAAACATTTTTTGCGAGGTCATTCCTTCATGGGTCACGCTTACGCAGCTCCGTTACCACACGACCACCGAAATGCTCCGGTGTCATGCTTAAACTCCTCTTTACGGCAAGGGTTTGGTGGTCACCGCTGAGCAAACCGAGAACACCACCTCGAGGAGGTTGCGTTGTGGCGATACTGCATCAATGTCACCTTGGCGTTTGGTAGGAAATCAGACTCATTGCACAGCGGTGACGACCAAACCCTTTGCCGTGAAGACGAGTGGGTAAGCAATCGTCGGCGGTGAGGATCTGGTAACGGAGCAGGTTAAGCATGAGCAAGGAAGGTAACGTGGTGTTCACCACCGCCAGGTCCATCCTGTCTTTTCCTGTGGGCGAGACCGCATTGACACGAATATAAAAAGCAGGCTGGCATCCTGATTGATCTGAACTAGCTAATCTGTGCTCCAGGAAGAAAGAAATTAGCACTCTCGGGATCAAAGGCAATAGAGCAAAGATTAATGTGTGCAAGAGTGTAAAATTCCTTGCAGATCAGAGAGATAATCCTATTCACTGTTGATCAATACATGGATTTACAACTATATAGCCACCCACAGAAAAGGAAATTGTGATGAAAGGCAGACTTAACTGCTGTTGCTCCTAGAGTGATAAGGGCGGTGAAAGCAAGCAAACTGCAGTTTACTTTAGCTAGCTTATTGCTGGAAAATAAATCAAACGGTTGTTGCTTTAGTTAGCAACATGCATGTCAATTTTCAATCATCGCATGTTGTTAAAAGGCTGTTGTTGCTTAGATAGCTTAGTTCATGAAAACTAACTTGCATTTCAATCATCGCATGTTGTTAACAGGCTGTTGTTGCTTAGATAGCTTAGTTCACGTAAACTAGCATGGATGTCAATCGTCGCATGTTGTTAACAGGCTGCTTTTCCTTAGATAGTTTAATTCACGTATTCTTGATTTTTTCTTGGTATATAAAATCAATTGAGGTCAGGAAAATAGTTTTAGGCTTTCTTGATCCCGGTAGATAGAAATCCCATCAGTTAGAGATCCCGACAACTTATCATAATTTGAGCAGGGAGAGCTTCTAATCCCGTCCTCTCTTTAATTTTTCTTAAAAAAAAAGGGATTATGTACCACTTTTCCCTCAAGAAAATAGCTGTTATGGATTGTTTATCTTGTTGCTTCTATATTTGAATATCAATTATTAAATATCCATGTTTACATGAGTTAATAACCGGTTGGTAAGAGTTCATTTAAAAGCAATAGATTCTATATGGATTGGTAAGAGTTCATTTAAGAGCAATAGATTTTATAGATTCAAGTTAAGATTTAAAATGCTATCAAATTAATTGGCAAAGATTTTTGGTCTAATTATCCATATTCTATTATTTTAAAAATTCTCGTAGTAACTCATAAAATTCTAAGATAAGTCACTTTCATTTTGTACCACTTTAAAATTCCAAAAGATGTCATATTAGTGTTTGTCAAATGGTTTCAAATTCAAGCTACACTCATTTTAGTACTTCAAAATTTCTAAAATTATTAATTTAGGCTAGAGAGAAGAATGAAAATTGTATTGCCAAACTTGGGTAGAAGTAAGAGAGGGTGTTGGGAGGGTTCGAGGACACTACCCCAAAAAATCAAAGTTAAGGAAATAAGGGGAGAGAGGAAATATAGTAAAGAAAATAAATAATAATAATAAAAGTTTGATGTTAAAAATAATGATTGTATTATATCAACAAGTTATAATAAAAAACAAATAGAAAAATCAGTATTATATTAAATAATATAATAATATGTCTAATATAATAAACTATTGAATATTGTATTTCTATAGTTACAAAACACACTAACCTAAAACCCAAAAGTGATAAAACCAAGAAAAGAAAAGAGGGTCTTTGTTTTAATGGGGTGTGTGTGTAAGGGACAATTATACATATGACCTCCTTTTCACCTCATGCTCATTTTCATAATCATTCGAATAATCCTCCATGTGAAGTTCATGAGTCATCCTCTTATTGATTTCTTTGTGAAGTCTTCCCAGTAGGTCATATTTTTGCCTTGCCAAGTTTAAAATTTGTAATCTATATGCTTTCAATTCCTCTTCTACTCCTTTAGCATGCTTCAATGAATTGTATTCATATATTCCTATAAAAATGGGGATCTTTGTTTTTCCTTTCTTATGAGCTTGAAGAAAAGCTTCATAAAACTCAATTACTTGTCTTGAGAACTCCAATAGCACTATTTTGTTTGGTGGGTACCTAGGCATCATCTAGGGTTTACGTATGAATCCTTCAACATTATTATAAGTAAACTTTTGAAATTACATGTACCAATATCCATAGTACCTCATTACACTTTATGTGTCAAAGTAGATTATTTTGGATTTTTTCTCCTTTGATGGTTCTTACCAACTTCATGGAAAATACATCATTAACTGTCATATAGTGATTCAAATATTCCTTGGCTATTATCTAAGGGTGGTGTCGATATAGCAAATTTTATCTTGGAGCACTTCCCAATACTCAAAATTTATTTTAGCCTTGAGAATCTTCCTTTACCGCATAGTGAACCATAGATTTTATGAAAGGTCTATGTGCTTCTCTTGCACTCTTAGGATCTTTCACCTAAAATGAGGAAGATATACCCTTAAAATTGATGTGGTTCACTCAATCTAAGGTACGCATGATGAAATTAAAACTGAATGAAATGATCTAAATGCAACTAGATGATGAAGTTGACTGATTAAGTATGCAAAACCTAAGAAATGTAACTTGTTTGAAAACACATTATGTAATACAAAAATACCTAGAAATGTAGACAATTTAATTGAATAGAAATGGATGAGACTAAAAGTGTGCACCTATAATATGGATGGAGACTAGAAATGGCTTTTGGAATGCTATTAATGCTGAATTTTAGGCCTAGTGGGACTCATTCACCATTTTAGGTGAATTAGTCGTAGTTGTGTCAAAGTATTTTGAAAACTCTTTTAGACTAATGGGTGTCTAAAAATGCAGTCCACTTTAGAATTTTTGAATATTTAAAGGTGGATTCTGGAGCTTTCGGTTTGCACTTTCCACTTCTCTAGGTGTCTAGTTCTAAAACTATTAGATCTGGGCCTGAAAGTGACTTTTGGTGGGTATTTTGACTTGTCCGGTGAAGAGATGACTTAAATAACTTTGCAAGGCAATATTTAATGATTTCTACGTCTCTAAAATTCCTAAATCTACAAAAACACAAGACAAGAAAGAGAAATTTTGGATGTTAGGGCATGGGAGTTTTCCTTAGTCAAACCCCTTTTAGGTAGTTAAACCAAAATGAAGAACCAAATTTTGGATGTTAGGGCCTATTAATGATGGCGTGAAGGTCAATTGGGGCTTGTGACACAAAATTCAATGTGAAAGTGTGATTAAATACAATTTACAAAACTCAAATGGGGTCCACATAGCCTAGAAAGGCACAAGAACCAATATGAATCTGCAAGAAACATTACAGCACTAGTTTAGAATTAAGTTATAGTTCTTCTAGATTGATGTGATAATGTTATTAAACACATTTTATAATGTTGAGTTAAGGGAAAACGAGTTCATCAAGTCTAGAAAAGTGTGAAATTCCTTTACAACACTTTACAACACCTTTACAAGACATTGTTAAATGCATTTAAAGGAATCCAAGACCTAGTGTTGATGTCAAAAGCACCTCAAAACACCGAATCAATGACTCATGAAGTCCAATTTATTATCAATTATTCCCCAAATCAAGAAATATTCCTTTTTTCTATGGTACATTTAGCTCCCACTTTAGTGAGAGGACGAACTACTTCAAACTTACACTAAAGTTGACATTCAAGAGAGATTTGAGTGTATAGATGCAGATGGAAAAGAATGAAAAAGATCAAAGGAGGTTGCACAAGCCCCTGAGATCCAAGATCCGAAGTCAAACCATCAAGATACATAATCATGCAACGGTAAGAACTAGGAGAAAAATAAATGAAAGTGAGGTGGATCAAACTTTGATCATTTTTCCAACCAGTTGTGGATTAGATGTAGGCTTGTTTGTTTTTTCAAAAAGAAATTAATACTCACTCTAGGGTGATGGAACTCTTGGTTGTCCACCGGGTGGGAAATCCCAAAGGTTTACTCGCTGTGAGGCCACAAAACTTTTGGTTGTCCGCTGGGTGAGAAATCCTAAAAGAGGAGACACATACGACCGATATACGCTCATAAACACACAAGTGGATATGGGGAAAAATCATGCCTTGAAATGGGCTTTCCCACAAAAACCATACCAAATTTATACCTCCTAATAACTTTAATAAGGTGCCACAGTGAAAAATGATTCTCAAGCTCTATGGCATAAGAAAAAATTCATAAGCTTGAAACTCATAGACATTGTTAGTGTAGAATAGTGTAAGGATTGTTTAAAGGGATTTTCTTTGTTTGTGTGAGGTCTCATCTTAGGGGACATTGTGCTTAACATCTCCAAGAGAGTATGTGTTAGAGAAGTATCATGCTCCTGGAGGGAATTAAGCCTAATGACTCCACCAAGAAAAGAATGCATATCAACAGGAAAGAAATCGCACAATGAAATGTGAGTTGTAATGTATGCCCACACTTTAAAGTAGTTGTGAACACAATAACTATGAGTAATGGCTTTAAAGTAGAAGAATATGGCATGAGAGCTTACTCGGAAAGACTTATGCCAAGTCATATGTTCTAGATAAGCAACATCATGAAAAGGGTAGTATGTCATATCCAAACCAACTTAAGTCATGCCATGCACATCCCAAGATTGTTGTTATGTATTCATGAATGGTTAACGACTAGCCAAAGGAGGAAACCACAGCATGGAGGATAGAAAGATTCATGATAACCCTCTTCCCCACCCCGGACGGTAGACAAGGGTGCCAAAATGATTGATGAAACAGGGCTGAGGAAAACGGATATAAATGAGGAATTAGGTGCCCCCGCGAGGTAGCCATAAGCAAAACTCGAAATGTTGGACGGTGGGACTACAGCTGCATTCATTAGCGAGGCGAATTAAACCGCTATGATAGAAGGAATGCAAGCCCATGCTGTTTACTACCGGAGCCCGGATGGGGAAGGCTGGTTGGCGTGAATCCGGATGAGTCCTTAAAAGATCCCCTTATAAATAATAGGTACATGTATGCGCAAGGCCAAAAAGATACATCTTTCTTGAAGTAGTAGATATTGTTACTCTATTAATAAGTTTCGTAGACCCTGATATTTTATTCTACCTATTGTTGAAGAGTAGTGGCACCCACCAAATACAAAATCATTGGTATCTTATGGAGATGATAAATACCGGCGGAAGATTTTATAGTTTCGCTTCCATACGGTGCTGATGATGCCCTTCAAGACCCGAAAGCAGGTGCACCGAGATGGATGATCATTTAGGAGATTTCGACGAGGGAGTAAAATGTGCCCACGCTGATGTTGTTAAAATGGCTGTGGACGAGCATCAAAGGAAAACACCGCGAGTTTTGCCAGTGAGAAGATCTATAGGGTTATTGTTTAAGTACAAATAACATGCAAGTTCACTACCCAATGCCAACAACCTCTAAGGTTACGAAACTAAGATAACTTTAAAACCCAAACAAGAAACATGAATTGAAACCAAAACATTTAAATTTTTTTTGTTGTCTCTAGTGTTTGGGGTGATTTTTCTTTATGTGTTCCTCTTAGATTTGGAGTGGTTTTATCTTGTTGGTATGCATGGGATTCCCTTGGTCATTGGTTTTGTTTGGTATGTTTTCATGTAGAAGAGTGGCTTTTATTAGGGGCCAGAGCCCAAAGAGGTAAATTGGATAGCCTTCGGTGTTTAATCCGGCGATGAATTTAAACAAATACCTGGGAAGCTGCGGTAGTACTACACCAATGAAGATAATTGCCACTCATCAGCCAAGTGCCTTTATAGGCTTTACTGGTTTTATGAAGCCCGAAAACAGTGCATTACCTATCTTGGCTCTTTAGAGAGTATTTGATTCTGTTACACGAGGAGTGGTTCTTAGATTTGCTGGATAGCCGCACCGTGATAACCCATAGTGGGCTGGAGCCCATGAAGATTCCGAAGGAAATCCCATGCCTGCTTAAGGTGATGACACCTCCATTCTATGACAATAATGGGTAATGGTTTTGGCGGTATGGTTTTCGTGAATATTGGCTAATTTTGATCTATTATATTTCGGAAATGCGGTAATTTTATGTTGTGCGATGTTGAGTCCCACGGTGTTATCATCCTTATGGTTGTATGGTTCTGCGTGATTTGCTGTGTCACTTTGAGCAGTCGCATGTCTGAGGTGTAGGTGGTCTTTCCTAGGAATATTTGTTACTATCTCGTAGCACAGGGGGTGAGCCTTTGGGTATCACACGGTTGGGTGGAACATGCATCTTAATCTGCTGGGTCATATTCTTGTTCGTGGATGAGATTTCCAGTTGGAGAGCTCATGGGATCCAATACTTTCATGCTTTATTATTTTTAGTTATTATTGTAATGTATTACTCCTCTTTGTATTGAGGTGGAAGACGGAATTTGTAACCACGCTGATTGGATTTACCTCATTTAGGGAATGATTTTTGTAAGCGCATTGTAAATCATATTATTGGAAACATGTGGTATCTTTTATTCTTGATGTAATTTATCATGTTTGGAATGTATGCATTTCTTAATTTGTTAAGTAATTGAATGTTTTTTTTAATTCATATTCCTTGTTTGGGTTTAAGTAATCTGTCTCGTAACCTTAGAGGTTGTTGGCAATGGGTAGTGAACTTGCATGTTAATTGTTCTTAAGAAAAAAAATTAGTACATTTGAGTAGTAAATTGCAGCTTCATCTAGGTTTGCATGGTGCAGCGTTACACCATTCCTAATGAATTTAGTATCTAAGAAAGTTTTTCAATCTTGCATGACCCAAAATATTGATCTCCTCACTGTATTCAACATTTTATGAAGGAATGTGTGTGGTGAGCTTCTCGTCCCTATTCATTATCACTTCCCTAGCCACCTCTCTAGCGACACATCCAATAAAATGTTGCATGAGTCACTTTCGAATGTTTGTTGGTTAGATGCAATGTTTAGCCATAGATAATTGCTATGAGTAGATTTTAAAAAAAATGATTTTATCATGTTCAAGTTATGGGGTTTAATTTTTAGACAAGACATTATTATGGTATTATATAATAGTATAGTAAAATATTATTATATGTAATATATTTCTATTATATAATGGTATATTATCATGATATATTTATAATATTGTTGCTCTAAATAATTGTCTTTTACCTAGCTAATTCACTCACTAGGTAGATTAAGGGACATATTCACATGTTAAGTTTACTTAGGATAAAAGATTCTTTCTAGAAGGCTTAGTTGGCTTATCTAGAACTTATCTTATCTAGCTAGGATGCATCATTTCCTAGGCGATTAGGTTGTTGGTTGTCTCATGTCAAAGGATTATGACATTTTTGAACATCATGTTCATTCCTATCTTTCAACCTTGCCTTTATAAGCAAGGCATCTCATGTACATTTGCAATCAAGCAATAGCTATTCAGCCATTAATCAATCTTGCGTTATGAAGCAAGCTTTTTGGCCATTCTCTCTCTTGTGGAAATTGTTTTGGTTGCAATTGATCTTGGGGGTGTTGGGGAGTCACCATTAACTCCTACATGGTATGAAAGCGCTCCAGGTGTTACAAATTCTTTCCCAGATCTGAGGGTGATATTTTAGCTTCAAGATTTTGTTGGTTGCAGATTGGGGTTTCAATAACCTCATGGTTGAGTTCAAAAGGTTCCGTAGATTAATTTTGACTATAAATTCACCTATTTTGGGTAAAATTATTTTTCAGGAAATTTTTTTTTGTTCGAACAACCTTTTGAGAGGTATGATTTTCTTATTTTTGCAAAAAAAAAATTGGAAAAATATTTCTATGGTATTTTTAAAAATTTGAGGCAAATTTTAACGGACTATGATTTTCATATAGTTTTGTGCAAATATATTTAGGAAAAAAATAATTTATTCTAGGCTTTGATAAATTTTCGGGCTAAAGCTTTTCAAAAATTATTTGGGCTATTAAAAATCTGATCGAAATCTGCATATATATTGTCAGCATCATTTGCGAAATATTCCACATTTTTGGTATAGGTTGCATCGACATGATTTCAGCAGTCACAGGCTAAAGTTTGTACAATCGATATTTATAATTGCTCAAACTGGTCTAATCTGGTCACATCGACCTCTATATGCAGATCTTTTGGTACCTATCTTTTGTACGTAGGCGGTACAAGTCATCGGCGTCATCACATCATACTAGTTGCATAGTATCGATTCCGTGGAATATTTGGTGTCATTTCCCAGCCCGATAGTCAAGGCATCACATCCAGCTACAATTACCAATAAAAGGAACTTTGTATTGATTGATCAACATCATTCGTGGAGAGGTACCATCGACCTCCAAATCAATCACAGGTACATCTCGCTATTGGTCGATGTCATTTCTCCACTGGCTTGTGCGAAGGACATCAATTCTAGCAGGGGTCCTAATCTATGAGTTGTACTCTGGCCGAAATCCTTTGTTGGTCCCTTCATTTCCCACTAGTCGCTTCTCCTCATGGCTTTCTGTGTCAGCGTATGGTACCGTAGATCTGGCCGGCCATCACATCAGTGTACACATTTATTAGGAGTACCTTCCATCATCATTCGCGTCAGCATTCTTGGCTGTCATATCACCTTGCTCGGCATGAGACTTCATTATGCACCGCAGGTATATATATAACGTTTTCCTTTTAATATTAAACACTTTTTATCAAAATCTTTGTATAAGAAGGGCGACATTTGCTATTTGGTATTTTATTGTCCTTGGCCGACCATGTATTAAGCCTGACCATGTGATTTTCTTTAAAACTTGCTATTACACCCAAGGTCATACTGGTGACCGTGTTTTAGCCCCTGGTGCCAAATATGTGCACCTGTTTAGTCTTGATGCATATCTATTGGCCCCCAAGGGACTATTTATAGGACTTTTTTTCATTTTTTCACAACTTTTACATATGGAGGTGAAATTTTTCAAGCGAAATATCATTGGAAAGGTGAAGACCTGAATTTTTTAGTTGTGTAGATGTTTTTTAGAGATTTTGTAGCTTTGTGCCCCTTTTTCTAGGTTCAAGCCTGATCATCATTTTCTGCTTCTGAGCTCGTATCTTTGTGCTCCGTTCTCTGTTTTTTCCCAAATTTTGCAGCATCGAAAAGGTATTCAAGAGAACTTCAGATTTACTCATGTAGTTTTTGCAAATTTGTTTCCATATTTTCATATTTTCAATTTTTAGCTGATTTGATAGTTTGGGATTCCTTGTTGTAAGTTTGTAAAAAAAGGTGTAAATCTGTTGGGACAAAGGGGTTGATATCTTGTATTATAAGGGAAAATTGTTATTCCTCTATTGGAATAGATGATTGTATCATGGATTTGACAAAACTTTTACTTCTAACTCCATATAACTATCATGAGTGAAAATCTCAAATGGATTTTTTATTGTTAAAGTCAAAGTTGCAACGAATCACATTTGGTCAAGATCCAAAACCTGTAGGAGCAAAAGAGAAAAGAAAATGGCTTGATAGAAGGGATGAAACTCTTGGTACTTTGAAGTTTTCCATTTCTATAGATCAAAGATATTATGTTGCATCTTGCACTCATCCTAATGAAGCTTGGAATACTTTAGAGATTCTCTTTGGTAAGCCAAATAAGATGAGGAAATTTAAGTTGGAGAATGAACTAATGGGTCTTAATCCTTAAAATTTTAACAATGTCCAAGACTTTTTCTCTAAGCTCAATTCTCTTCGATTGCAGTTATCTAATTGTGGGGACACTAAAGAGGATGAACAGTTGATACTTTCTATTCTTGCGAAGCTTGGTCCTGATTATTCGGTGTTTGTTTCTACATTCTATGCTACAATGGATGCTCTTAGCAATGCATACAAAATGCCTTCTCTTTATGAATTTACAACTCAACTCACAAGGGAACAAACAAAGTTGGTACACATGGGAACATTGAAGTCTACTAAACCTCATGCTCTCTTTTCAAAAGAGACAAAAGATTTAATTGGAAAAGGTAAGAAGCAAAACAAGGCACGCAAGTCTAATGAGCAAGGTAAAGATTCTCCTTCACATAGCACTCCTTAGTCCACACCCTCTTCTAAAGAGGAATCATCTAAAAAGAAGAAGTCAAAATGTGCATATTGTAAAAGGTTAGGATATGATGAGCATAGATGTTATAATAAGAAGATTCATGAGCTGACACACCTTCTTCAAAAGAATAACATTAAGCTACCCTCATCAGTGTCTGCTACTTCCTCTTCAACATCTCAATCAACATCTCTCTCATCGTCATCTCAATTACAAGACACAGGATGTACTTTTGGGCTACACAAGATGAAAGGAAAAGAAATCTTTGCATCTACAAGTCTTGCATTTCATAGATGGCTTCTTGATTCAGGTGCATCTCATCATATGGAATCTTCTATGTATATGTTCTCTTCTTTTGAGCCCTGTAATTCGCCTCATATATTGATGGGTAACGATAAATATATGAAGGTAAGTGGGAAGGGTTTTATTTATATGGGAAAAGGGAATTTCAATGATGTACTTTGTGTTCCTTCCTTGTCCACTAATCTCCTTTCAATTTACCAAATTACTCATGGGGGTCAAGGTAAAATAGTTGAGTTCACTCTAGATAAGGTGTACATAGGTTACTTGGAGTCTAGGGATATTATTGCTATCGAGATGGCTGATCATTCATCTCATGTATATTCCTTTTCACATCTTACTTCAGAAGATGATAATGTTCCTTTGACTTCATCACACACTCCATTGAGTGTGAACCATGATAGTGAGGAGAAGGTTAGTCAACTACACCTTGGTATTCTAGAACCAGTGCTAAGCTTCCTACTCCTCCACCTCCTACTCCTTCAGCCATCGTTGCTTCTATTCAACAGGATGATCATAGGTTTTCAGATCTTGCTTTGTGGGATGAGTATTTGAAAGGGATTTCTAACTTATTCATGGAGTCTCATACTACAGATTTGGAGGACACACTTGAGGGGATTTCTCTCCTTTTTGATGACAATTTTAGCACAACTATTATTCCATCTACTTTTTCTTTGGAGATTGGCATTCATAAGTCTCCTCCTTCACCTGATTTGTCATGTTTCTTGGTTCAGTTTGACCATGATTATGTTGTGGCTCATTAAAGCTTAGAGGATCTTCCTCATTTTTCAAAGGCATACATGTTGAGCATCTATGCTCCCTCCTTTCAGTTGGACATGGAGTGGCTTCTACATTAGCTTATGCATTTGTTTCTTCCTAAGGGAAGAAGTGTTGCTTGCAGACATTGGGTCGTCTTTTGTTTTCAGGAATTCTTCATCGGCATTGGAGCTTCTTCATCATGGGGGGGATATCTTATCTATCTACTTCCCTCTTATGGGTGGGTAATTGATTGTATATACATGATGCATGTTTTCCTTGGGGGTATCATTGAGTCCTCCATACATCATTTTTTTTTCTCTCTTTTGGAGAGGAGTTTTGTCCCACATAGTTTTCTCCGTTTTTTTTCTTGTGAGAGAATGCATATTTTCATTTGCATTGTAAATGGGTACCTAACATGGCCTAGTAGCTGGGACCTATAGTCATAGTCTTTGCACAATTTTCATAATAATCTTCTCCCTAAGTTGCACTTAAGGGGGGGTGTTGGTGTGAATAATTTTCTTGTACCTAGCTAATTCACTCACTAGGTAAATTAGGGGACATATTTACATGTTAATTTTACTTAAAATAAAAGATTCTTTCTAGAACGCTTAGTTGGCTTATGCAGAACTTATCTTATCTAGCTAGGATGCATAATTTCCTAGGTGATTAGGTTGTTGGTTGTCTCATGTCAAAGAATTATGACATTTGTCAACATCATGTTCATTTCTATCTTTCAACCTTGCCTTTATAAGCAAGGCATCTCATGTACATTTGCAATCAAGAAATAACTATTCAACCATTAATCAATCTTGCATTGTGAATCAAGCTTTCTGGCCATTCTCTCTCTTGTGGAAGTTGTTTTGGTTGCAACTGATCTTGGGGGTGTTGGGGAGTCACCATTAATTCCTACAAATATATTAATATAATATTATATTATATAGTATAATATTATTGTATATAGTATACTATAAGATAAATTTATAGTATTATGGTATATTATTAAATACTATTATAATTTACTATATTATTATAGTATATATCATAATCAAATATATAATATTACTGTATTATTATATAATATTATAGTATAACACTATTATATATAATATAATATATCATGTTATATTATTAAATTTAATTTTTTTATAACATTATATTAGAATAATATATAGCTATTGTTATATAATATTATACAACTTATATGATATAATATATAATTTTTATTTTTATTTGATCTCTTTATTATAATAATATATATTATAAATTTATATTATATATAATATATAATATATTCTTACATATAATATACTTATAAGATATTATTATAATATAATATTAGATTATTATTATTATATATATTATAATATAATATAACTTCATAGTAATAAAGTATAAAATAATCTAATAGATGATATTATTGTATTATTATAATAATATTATACATTATTTTTATATATATTATAATTTAATAATATAATATTATGGTTATTATTATATAAAATTATATTATAATAATATCATATATAATATACTTATATTATATATAATATATATTTTTATATACTATAGTAGATATTATTATAAGTATATACTGTAATATATATTATTATATGTAAATTTAATATACTATTATAATATGAATTTATAATATTTTATGTATAGTATAATATATCATGTTATATTATTAAATTTTAATTCTCTTATAATATTATATCAAAATAATATAAATATCTCTTAGAAAATATTATGTTATACATATTATATATTATTATAATAAAATGATCAAAAATATAAATAAATAAATATATATATATTATATCATATAAGTTGTATAATATTATATCATATCAACCAGATATATAATGTATATAATATAATAATATCATAAGTTTATAATATAAATTTACAATATTATATAATGTATAATATTACTAGTTCTTAAGAAAATTATAGAATTACATATTATAATTTTTATATATAATATAATATAATATATGATATTATATTTATTAAATTTTAATTTTATGATAATATTATATCATAATAATATATATATATACTTCATATTATATAATATTATACAACATAATATATATCGTTTAATATATTATAATGTATATTATTATGATAATATAATATACCATGATATAAATTTATAATACAATTTTTATTTTTATGTTATCATTTTATTAAATAATAATATATAATATATATAAAATAATATATTATAGATGATTTATTGATATAATATAATATAATATATAATACTATGCTATTAATATATACTATAATAGTATAATACTTATATATAATATACTTATACTTATAATATAAAATTGTATTTTATATACTTATACTTATTATTTATATATATATATATATATATTGTTATTGTTATATAATATTATTTTAGGTAATATACTATAAGATAAATTTAAAATATTATTATACAATAAATAATATTACTAGTTCTTAAGATAATCCCTCTTTTCCTATATCTCATTATCGTCTCTTGTGACTACTCTCTCTAAACTACTACACAATTATATCTTAAAATAGAAATTCCCAGCCATGAAACCAGGAAATACTTGTATGTTAGGGTGGAGAGTTGGTGACTTCCTCGCACTCGCGTACATTGCAGGCAATGGTGAAAGAAACAGAATATTCAATGTGGTCAAGATCAACAATCACGATAGTCCACTGCTCGTATGGATACAATAGATACCCATTACGAATTGCATATATCCCCCTCCAAAGTCCTCTGAACGTGATATCAGATCCTCAAACTTGCATCGATTGTTAGGCCCAGTTGGAACTGAATAACAAGATAACACTATTCAACAACCACAACGTTGCTCGTTAATCAAAACATCACAATATTCAACAACCAGAACGTTGCTCGTTAATCAAAACATCAAAGATCTTCAATTAATAGTAAATTGAAGTGATAAAGGACTAACTTCGGTACCTTCACGAAATTGATGCCCAGAGGTGAAGTTGGAATTCAAGCCATGAGTTAAATTTGGCAAAGTCTCGAGAGTTTACTGAGAAAGCTGCAAAGACATAGCAATTATTAAATAAAAGAGAACGTAAGGGTACACCATACTCAGTTTTGAACGAGATGATGGTCGCACAGAAATTTGACGAAGATGAGAGAATGAAGCTGGTCCTAAAACGTTTTTCGCCAGGTCGTTCCTTCATGGGTCACGCTTACGCTGCTCCGTTACCACACGACCACCGAAATGCTCCGGTGTCATGCTTAAACTCCTCTTTACGGCAAGGGTTTGGTGGTCACCGCTGAGCAAACCGAGAACACCACCTTGAGGAGGTTGCGCTGTGGCGGTACTGCATCGATGTCGCCTTGGCGTTCGGTAGGAAATCTGACTCATTGCACAGCGGTGACGACCAAACCCTTTGCCGTGAAGACGAGTGGGTAA